>RJWM01015089.1:0-34112 GCA_004363535.1 Dasyprocta punctata
AGGGAGAGGGAAGGGGAGGCTATTATTTAATGACCATAAAGCTTCAATTTAGAAAAGGAAGAGTTACGGAAATGGGTATTGGTGGTGGGGGTACATAGTATATTTTTAAATGGCTCAAATGTTTTGTGTACTTTAATTAAGCTGAGAATTAAATTTCTTAGGAGACCATAAGCTAATGGTTAATAGGAAATTTTATTGTCAAACAGACCTCTGTTTAAATCCTGCTTCTGCATGACTTCAAGCAAGTCCGTTAACCTCTTTTTTCTTTTTTAGATCAGTTTTTTCACTGACTGTATTATAAGAACTTAGCACTTTCCAGATTTCCAATTTGTACTTTTATCATTATTTTAATTGTAAAAATATATGGAGCACAGTGTGTAAATCAACACAGGTACACGGCTTGTGGTAAACCCATGAAAAAAATAATATTTTTAAGTCTCAGTGTCCTTGGAATGAAGATAATGATTGCTATGAGATCAGGCTCCACTGAGGACTAAGTGAAGTCGCACAGGTACGGTGCTGGTCACGGGTGCTGCCGCCTCCCCCACACCTAGGAAAGATGGCAGCCATTGTGACTGTCACCCTGCCTCTCTGACAGGCAGCTGCCGCTCTGAATGGGAAGAGAGCAGTTTGTCCCCAGGCCAGAGTGGTGGCCTCAGTTTGACACTGTGGGCTCCTTAAAGCCTCCACTCCACAAAAACTTCCTGCTGCTCCGCTTCCTCTTCAGCCAAGGTCAAAAGCAGCCAACTTGCTGGGAGCACCAGCCTGACCCCCGGCCCAGGCCTCTGAGCACTTTGATGTCACATGCTGCCCTGAAAGAGCAGGAGATAAAACCCTGCTTGTTCCCTCTCTCCACACTGAGAGCCCTGGCAACTCAGAGAAACACAGAGATAAAAGACTAGGGTGCTTTTTTTTCTCTCTCTCTCTCTCTCTCTCTCAATAACAAATGATGGTTTGTCCTCAGCAGCAGCTACTTCAGAGTCAGCCTCAAAGAACATGCGGTCCCCAGTCCTTTCTGAGTGGCCAGAGAGGAGTGTGGGGGAGGGGGGCCATGTGCAAAGAGTGTCCCACATTGATGATACTTTCCCTCTCTCTCTCTCATTCCCCAAAGCTTGGTTTTTTATTTTATTTATTTATTTATTTATTTATTTTACCATTTCCTCTTTAAAGGAGTTCAACACTTTAAGTCTGGCAAACAGACAAGACACGGAAAAGGAGGGACACCAGGAAAGGAAATCTCCCCTTGTCTCTTGGGTAAATCTAGAGCTGACTGGGCATCTCGTGGTCCAGAAGTCTAAGGTGCTACCTGTGGGGGCCTCTGTGTCTGTCAAGTATGCTCTTGGAATTCTCGAGTCCAACATCACTCTCTGCTGAGTCTCTGTGATTGCATGCAAGAGAGGATGTCTTAGTCATTTTCTCATTGCTGAGACACAGTACCAGACACAAGCAAGTCAAAGAAAGAGAGGTTTACTTTGGCTCATTGTTTGTAGAATTTCCCGTCTATAGTTGACCAGTTCCAAGGCAGGGCAGCACGGCAAGGGAGGAACAGTCCATGGCATGGTAGGCAGGAAGCAGAGAGAAGAAGAGACAGCCCTGGACCACGCCCCCAGTGACATACCTCTTCCAACCAGGTTACACCTCCCAACATCACATGCTGCTGTAAACTCATCTGCGGGTTAATCTGCCCCTAAGTATCACCCCCACCCTGAACCAGAATCCAGTCACCTCCCAGAACCCCCCCATGACCCATGAGGCTTTGGGGAGACCAAAGAGATATAAACCATAACAGAGAAGGAGAGACTGTTTACTTGCATAACAATAAAGCCTATCTTTTGTTGTACATGCCAGGTCTTGTGTTAAGTTCCTAACCTAACACGTAGCAACCATGAGGTAGGGAGGGGCAGGTAAAACCTTTTTTATGGATGCTGTTTTGGGTTTGTTTGGTTAGCTGGTCTGGTTTTTGTTGTTATTGTTATTGTTTGACTTTTTGTTTATTTCTTGAGTTAATGTCTTGCTTTGTAGTTCACACTGGTCTTCAACTCTCTATGTAGTCCAGGTTGGCCTCAAACTCACAGGGATCCTCCTGCCTCATGTGCTAGGATTACAGGTGTGTGCCACCATACCCAGCTTAGGTAGGGCCATCTTAGAGATGTGGCAACTGAAGTTTAGAAAGCTCAAATCAGGTGTCCAAAGTCATGTCTCATGAGCAAAGGAAAGATTTAAACTTAGATCTGCACCTAATGTGTGTTTTAACCAGATGTTCTAAAGCTGTGTACCATGGGCATTGTGAGGGTAGCTTTGAAAAATACCAAGCAAGACAGAATTTTTTTTTTTTTTTTTTTTTTTTTGCAAGACAGAATTTTAGGGCATCTGTTACTAAGGATTGTGACACCAAAGAAGATATGCTGAAGTCCTGACTTCTCTTGCCTGTGAATGTGACCTTCTTTGAAAATAAGATCTTTACAGAAATAATCAAATTAATTGTTGATTTTTGTATTTTTGTTTTGTTTTGTTTCGTTGCAGGTCTGGGAACTGAACAGAGGGTCTTCCCATGAACTGTATCTTCAGCACTTTTTTTTTTAATGTTTTATTTTGTTTCCTCTGTCCACACTGAGGGTCTGGCTAAGTCACTAATTTTCCCAAGCTGGGTTCAAACTCGTGATCCTCCTGCCTCAGCCTCCCAGAGTACTGAGTTTACAAGCGTGTGCCACCACACCCTATATAAACAAATTTATAATAATTCATTGAGTTATGGTGAGGCCTCATCTGGTGACTGGTGTCATTATATGGCAAGGGGAATTTGGGTACAGACCTGCACCAAGGGAAGGTAGCTGTGTGAAGATGGAGGAAGACTTTACAGTTGTGCTGCTATAAACCAAGAAACACCAAAGATTGCCAGCAACTGCCAGGAAGTGGCAAGGAAAAAGCTTCCAGGGCCTTCAAGACAACAGGGCCCTGTCATGCAGAATTCTAGCCTCTAGCCACCGAATTTGTGGTGCTTTCTTCCAGCAGCGTTAGAAAACTGATACAGCATCCATCTTTCTGAGTTTGGGGTGAGGGGACACAGAGAGAGAGAAGAGGGGGAGAGGAAATAACTTTCTGATAAGTGATTCAAAGACTATCTCTAGCATGCTGGCCTGGGGTTGGAGGCAAAACTTCTTCCAGGAAAGAGAGAGAGAGGCTGGGGTAAGGACAGTAGTGAAATGAGGGCCTTAACTGAGGACGAGGATAGGAAAGAAAAAGTTGGAACCAGGGTGATGGCTCAGCTCTTTGAAAGTTAGGAGCATCACCGAGGCTTCCCTGCCAGCAAGAGAAGGGACCAGAAAACACAGGCTCTTCCCCAGGCAACCTCGCCCCACATGGCGCGGCCTCCTAAGGCCTCAGCCTCCTCAGGCCTCAGCCTCCTCAGGCCTCAGCAGGCCCCGCCGCAACGCTCGCAGGCCTCAGTCTTTCTACTCAGGAAATGTGGTTAGTGGTTGGCACTCACACCGGGGCTAGTGCCGCCAGGCTGGGATGCAGCCAGAGCAGCCCTGAGGAAGGAGCGAGCCAAGGTCTCTGGGTTCTTGGGCCTGGAGCCACCGTCCCATCTCCTCAGGCCACCCTGACCTCAGGGCTGGCCACAACGCCTCAGTGTCAGTATCTGTGCTGCTTTCTTCAGATCCATCCACAGACACAGGAAAATGACAAACGAGCTGGGGACACAGCTCAGCAGCACAGTGCCTGCCTGGGAAGCGCAAGGTCGTGAGTTCAATTCCCACTACCAGAAAAAAAAAAAAAAAGGAAAAATGTGTATGTGTATTTCCTTTGTATGGGTATGCATACAGTTATTTTTTATACCTTTATTTATATATATGTCATGTATAATGTTTGCTACTCATATTTTATATATTACAGATATATATAAAATTTGTGAAATTTGCTTTTTTTTCATTTTTTTTTTATTTTGTAGGAAATAAAACAGAACAGTAAAATAAATCAAAACAAACCAGTGGCAGGACAGTAGGAAATCCATAATCATTATATTGCACATTGCTATCCTCTAAATAGTTGCGCAGACTACCAGCCCCAAGCTTGCACAGTCAATCAAACAACACACATGTCAGATTGCTTCCCTACTTCAGTTATTATCATCTCAGCCTGTGTCACATCGGGTTGCTTACAGGTGGCGGGTGGAGGGGGAGGAGCAGAGACGGCTTCCTTGCTGTTTCTCCCCATCCCACAGGGCCACCGCCCCTGGTTTTCTTAATTTTGCTGGATTCCTGAATTCTCTCTCTCCAGGGGCTTCAAGTCCCAGTTCAGACCCTTCCTGTGTCCATGGGACCCACCCCTGTCCTCCTTCTCTTCCCCATGTTGCTGTATTCCAGGGTCTGGACACCAAAACTTACGGAGGTTCTTCCTCTGCTGCTCACCACTCCGCCATGTTCCTGGAAGTCATTTATTTTCATATGCATGAGGCTCTGGGAAGCTAGGCCAGTGTCGTATTCATCTTCATCGAGTCTGTGCTTCTGTGGAGCCTCAGGGGAGGTAACTGATCAGTAAATAGCTGATAGTTGATAAGTGAATTTTCTGAATATTCTAGAACTTGAACAACAAAACGTTTAAAATAGCAGAAAAATAAAAATCAGACATAAATGCACAACTCATAAAATTAAAGGAATATAAATGGGTGTTAATCACACTGTCTTAATCACTGCAACTCCATCACAAAAGAGAAATCCACATTCAAGACATGCTGAGAAAACACGCTTCGCCCCTCAGAAGGGCAAGAGTGAGCAGCGTACTGGTCGCAAGGCCGTGGGGACGTGAGAAGGGGTGAAAAGCAGCATTACCCTAGGGAGGTCACTGGACAACGTCTATTGGATTTACCAATGTATTTGCCCTTGGTCCAGCCACCGTGCTCCTGGGGGATCACATGCAGGATGTCATGGCGTCCTGTGCACGGACACTGAAGTAGGCAGAGAGTTCCGCTGCAATAGCAGCAAAACTGCAGTAGCTCCAGGGCCATTCCCGAGAGGCAGGCAGGAGTAGGACCCTGGGTAGACAGCCAGGGAGAGAGCCAAATTTCTGCTTGCTTTGGATTATGATGATTCCTTCATTCTCCTTTTCAGTTTATAAAATTTATTTTTTGAAAAGAGACCAAACATTGTGCATATATGCAAGGCACAATGTGATTTTTGATACGCATATACATGATCTAATGTTTAAGTCAGGTAATCATTTTTATCTCCTCAAACATTTATTATTTCTCTATGGTGAAAGCTTTCGAAATTCTTTTTTCTAACTTTTTGAAATACAGAGCATATTCCTGTTACCTACAGCAAAAGCACACCAAGGCTTCTTACTGTTTTGTTTTGTTTTGTTTTTGTGGCACTGAGGATCAAACTCACAGCCTCATGCCTGCCAGATAGGCACTTACACCACTGAGCCAAACTCCCAGCCCTAGTTTTTTGAGACAGGGTCACACTATGTAGCTCAGGCCGGCCTTGTGCTCACATTATAGCCCAAACTGGCCTCAAACTCACAACGCTCCTCCTACCTCAGCCTCCCAAGTGCTGGGATTAAAAGCGTATGCCATCATGCCTGGCTAGGCTTCTTACTGTTATCTAACTCTAATTTAGTACCCGCAGATTACCCTTTCCTCACCCTCCCTATGTCCAGCTCCCTGTCTCTGGGAAACACCGGCCTACCTTCAACCAGGACAGTTATGTGACAGTATCACAATCACAAAAAAATAGCAAATAAATTAGAAATTTAAAACAGATATGAACCTGGCATGGCAGCGTATGCGTGTAATTCCAGCACTCAGGACACTGAGGCAGGAAAAATCACCATGAGTTCAAGACCAGCCTGGGCTACACAGTGAAAATTCATTTCAAAAGCCAAAAATAAATAAATTGCATATAATGTTAAGTAATGGATAGAAAGATATAATTGGAAAAGTCCTATATCTGACCTTTCCAATGCAGGAAGATTATGGGAAGCAGAAATGACTCTCAAATTATGAAGAAATGTGTGTTAGTCAATTCTGGATACCTGTGGCAAAATACCTGAGAGAAGTTGGGCACAGAGGCATAAGCCTGCCTGTAACACCAGTACTCAGGAGGCTGAGGCAGGAGAATCGCCATGAATTCAAGAGCAACCTGGGCTGCATAGTGAGTTTAAGGTCAATTTGAACTACAGAGTGAGAGCCCGTGTCCAAAACAAAGAAACAACAAAAGGCCAGGCGTGGTGGCACATGCCTATAATCCCAGCACTCAGGAGGCTAAGACAAGAAGATCACCATGAGTTCAAGGCCAGCCTGAACTACATAGTGAGACCCTGTCTCAAAAACACAAAACCAAAAGTAAAAACAAAAGTGCAAAGAAGGAAGGTTCACTTTGGTTCCTGGTTTCAGGAGTTTCAGTTCAGGGTGGCTTTTTGCGTTGCACAATTTGTCATGGTGGGAACACATGGCAGAGGATGCCTGCTCCCCTCATAGTTGTCAGAAAGGAGAGAGAGAGAGACAGAAAGAGAGAGAGAGAGAGGGTCAAGGTCCCAATATCACTTTCAAAGGCAAGACCCTCAGTGACCTAACTTTGTTCTTCTAAGTCCTTCTTCCTGAAGGTCCCACCACCTGCCAACAGCACAAAGCTGAAGTCACAAGACTTTAAGACATGGTCCAAACCATAGCAAAACTAACATTTAAACATACCATTAAATTTTAACCTATTGAAGCCAGGCTTGGTGACACAACCTGTAATCCCAGCACTCTGGCAGGCTGAGGAAGAAAGATTGCAAATTTGAGTTCAAACTGGCCAATTTAATAACTTACTGAGATCCTGTCTCCCAATAAAAATTACAATGACAGATGGGCTACAGCTCAGTGAAAAG
Organism: Dasyprocta punctata; assembly: GCA_004363535.1. Classification (NCBI taxonomy): domain Eukaryota; kingdom Metazoa; phylum Chordata; class Mammalia; order Rodentia; family Dasyproctidae; genus Dasyprocta; species Dasyprocta punctata. The sequence goes on from RJWM01015089.1 coordinate 6,871, forward strand.
GCCCTGAGTTTGATGCCCAGTGCCACCAAAAAAATTTTTAACCAACTAGTTAACCAATTTCCTGGAAGACTGGAGATGAACTCTGTTTTCCTTAAGGACAAAAACCTGGAAAAATAAACATCACACCAGACAAAAGCCAGCAAGCCAACAAAACATCCTATTAGACCAGTCACAATCTAACTAACTACTCAGATCCCTCATTTTTCCCTTGTAAATATCACTAGAATTCTTCTGTTTCCTACTTTAGGCCTTCTCTAGCCATTTTCAACTCTTTCTTAGAGCTAAGATCCTCTTACAGACAACTATTTTGAAGAAAACAAGAGACATTATGGTAGCCATTGTTGATTTCCTATTATCTTATTTTGAAGGCCTGTATCACTTTCATTGTTCTGTTCTGATTAACTTTATTCTGTTTTTGTTTGGTTTGGTTTTATTCTCATTAAAAGAAAAAAATTTTTTTAAAAGCAGCTAAGATCCTCATATAATCTCAGGCTTCACTACACCCCATGTCACCCACCAAAGCCCAGTACAACTTTGACACATTTACTTAAAAATCTAGATTGCCAACCTAGGATACAGTATTTCATCTAACTTCACAACACAGCTGTAAGATAAAGACCACCATAAACCCAATTCATTATAATGGGACCTCAAGAGGTTTAGCACACTGTCCAAAGTTACACAGCAAGGGGAGATGGGGCCAGATGGGGTCCCGAACAGCTGCAGATCCCACCCCCCACTGCTTCCCGAGGTAGCTCCAGTGTGCTTTCTGGTCCATGAACCTTTTCTTCTTGTTCTTATCTACCCACACTTCTCAGCCCTCCAGTCATGCATTCATTTGTCCCTTAATATCCTTGACCACCTGCTGTGCCCCAGGGGCCATGGTGGGTGAAGGGGACATGGGGATTAAAGGGACGGCAGTCTCTGACCTGAAGAAGCTTAGAGTCCAGGAAGGACACAGACAGGTGAGCAGATGGCATGATGCCTGAGGTAGGCTGAAACAAAACGCGTGCCTAGGAAAGGCCTCTCAGCACACCTGTATGGCTCTCTTGTTTTCCTCCTCTGCTCAGGAAATCTTCTACTGGGGTCCCATATCCATCACAATGGAAAAATCAATGCTAGAAAACTCCAGGAGGAATCTCATCAGAAAAGTAAGCTTCCTATGTGGACTCCCTGTGATTAAGTATCGGGTTCAGTCTTGGTGTCTACAGCCCTGTAGCCTAGTTTTATGAATGTCGTTCTTCACTGAATCAGACACAAGAGTATTGTGCATTTTTGTTTCCTCCACAAGAAACCAGGTTGAAAACAAAATGGGAAGGAAACCTAATCTGCTGGTACTTCTCTGAGGACAGGGTGGTAAAGAAGCACTCAGACATCTTGCCTGCTGACCTTAAATGTCCTCTTCCCTATCACAGCCCAAAGAACTCATGTTGCTAACACCACCATCTTGACTAAGCTGGAGAGGACAGTCTCCTACACCGAGACACAGACTTCCCTGGGTACCCAAGTTCCATCTCAAAATACCAAAACACAACAAACTGGCAGATTATGAACAACGTAAGTCTGTTTCTCACAGTTCTAAAGGATGGGAAATTCAGTGTCTGGTAAGGCTCAGTGTCTGGTGAGGCCCTACTTCCTAGTTCATAGACAGCTACCTTTGTGCTCTAACTTCACATGGTGGAGGGAGGTCTCTGGTGCTTCTTTTAAGGGCACTAATTCCATTTGAGGGGGTTCCATCCTTATGATCTAATCACCCCCAAAGGCCCCACCTCCTAATACCATCACATTGGGAATCAGGTTTTCATACATGAATTAGAGGAGGAAGGGCACAAACATTCAGAGCGTACCACTAACCTCACTCAATTCATAAAACATACTCCAAGCTACAGTTTGATCAACTTCCATTTTCATTGTTGATCGCTAATCATATCACCTGACCCATTCATTAAACTTATTACCAGGAACTGTTCAAAGTGCCTTGTTTACATTGACCCATTTAATCCTCACAACAGTTCTCTGAGGTAGGGCCCATTGCCTCCTAAACTTTGCAGCGTAAGAGGCAGAGGCACAAAGTGTCCTGCAAATTCCCCTGGATTGGTCAACTCTGTTATAGCAGAGCTGGGCCCTTCAGGCAACCAAACCTGGGCTCAAGTGAGTTTGAGTTTATGGCATCCTGAAATGGTACAAGAAAGCTTTCCTACAAAGAGCTCATGGTTGCTTCTTATTGCCATCTTTATAATAGTTCATTGCTTCCCTCAAACCTTGTAAATCAAAGGGGTCAAATTCAGCCTCTTCTCTGTTTTAGTAAGTAAGGTTTTGTTGGGACACAACCATACCTACTTATATAACATCCATGACAGTTTTTAGGGCCCAATAGCAGAGTTGAGTAGTCACAATAGAGACGGTGTGGCATGGGATTCCTAGAATCATTACTATCTGGCCATGTATGATTTGCTGACTGCTACTCTGAATTTTAAAAGGAAGAGTACATATATTTTATACTTGATTATAGTAGACCTAGATTGATAAAAGAAAGGGCCTCAAACATTAGTTAAAAAGGTCTATTTCTTAAAGATGAATCCATTGAATAAAGGAAACTTTGACTAGAAATTCCCATAAAAAGATAAATACTTGCCTGGCATGATGGTGTATACTTGGAATCCCAACACTAAGGAGGCTGAGCAGGGGATTTCCATGAGTTCAAGATCAGCCTGGGACACGCAGTGAGTTCAGAGCTGGCCTAAACTATGTAATGAGACACTATATCTGAAATAAACAAACTTTTAAGAAAGTTCTCATAGTTCTTTCTCTAAAAGTAGAGGAAATAGTTCCAGCCCCCAAAGGTATGTTTGTCTAACCATCAAAAATTTGCCAATCATCTTTTATTTAAAAAATAATAATAAATTTGGCTTTAGAAAGTTCCTTTACAAAACTGTTATGAGTTAGCCAGCTTACTCTTGCTGTGACAAAACACCTGAGGAGGTCAATTTAAAAGAGAAAGGTTTACTGTGGCTCACGGTGTTGGGAGTATCAGTCCATGGTCACCTCTCTCCCTTGCTTTCTGGCCTGTGGTGAGGCAGGAACATCATTGTGGGAGCAATTGGCAAAGTAAACCTACTCACTTTATGCAGCCTGAGAGCAGAGAGAGGACTCACTTCTACACAAAGCCCCTGTCTCCAAACCCATGAGGAGATGCACTCATAAATGAATGAGTCAAAAATAAATAAATAAATAAATGAATGAATGAGTCCATCAAAGAGCTCAGAACCTACTCTCCCAATCACTTCCCAAAGACCCCATCCCAAACACTGCTAAACTGGGAACCAAGGTGTCAACTCATGAGCCTTCAGAGGACATTTAATATCCAAATCTTAGCAACTGTCCTTATTTCTATTTATTTAACATTTTATGAATACTTCCTATGTATCAGGATTATGCCTGAGAAGTTGAAGAATACATCGTACTTTTTCTCTTTTTTCAGCTTCTATTTTTGTTAGTATTTGTTTGCAGCCCATGATGATTACACTCCTCTTGTGGTGTTGAATGTGTACATGACCCATCTCAATTCTGTTTGCTGACCACCCCCTTCCTGGTCACCCTCTTCCCTTTTGCAAAAGATCTACCTCCCAGTTTCCTACTACCTATCTTTTAATTTGCTCTGTAACTTATTTATACTTTGATTTTCTCATATAAGAGAAACTATGCAATATTTGAGCTTGCATATCTGATTTTTTTTTCATTTAACATTATGGTCTCAAAGTACATCCATTTTCCTACAAATGACTCAAGTTTATCCTTCTTTATAGCAGAGTAGTACTCTATTGTATATGAATGTCTTATTTTATTTATCTATTTATCTGTTGAAGGATATATGGACTGCTTCCAAGTTTTAGCTATTATGAATTGTGCTGCTATAAACATGGGTAGTCACGTATCACTGTAATACGATGTCTTTGACTCTTTTGGAAAGATATCTAAAAGGAGAATAGTTGGAGTGGAATCTCTAGCTTTTGTTTTTTGAGGAATCTCCATATTGATTTCCATAGACATTGCACTAGTTTATACTCCCACTAACAATGTAGAAGAAGTCTCTTTTCCCCACAGCCTCACAAGCATCTGTTATTATTTGATTTGTTTTTTTTTTTTTTTTTAGACGGAGTCTTGCTATGTAGTTCAGGCTGAACTTAGACTCACTATGTAGCCCAGGCTGGCCTCAAACTCAAGGCAATTCTCCTGCCTCATCCTCCCAAGTGCTGGGATTACAGGTATGTGCCATCACACCCAGCTTGCTTTCCATTTTCTGATATTTTCTTTAGTTCCTTTTTTCAGTGTACGTATCTTACATCTGTAACACATGGCCCTCTTACATCAAAAAAAACCACTGTTTCCATGACAAATGTAGAATTTAAAGATCACAGTGTGGGATGGAGATGTAGTTAAGTGGTGCTGAGCATACATAAGGCCCTAGGTTTAACCACCAGCACCACAAAAATCACATATTTTTAAATTATAGATTATTTAAACTAGAATGTCAAAATACTTGTGAAATATGATTTCTAAGAATTTTCGCATTAGTAATTGATGGAATAATTTAGAAATGAAATATGACAACAGACCTTTCCAGGCCTCAATCCTTAAAATAAGTCATTTTAAACTCTAAGTTTTACAAAAGAAAAAAATGAAAGTCTAAGAAGTTTCAAAGCATTGGTCCTTTCTCCAATTGATTATTTAAATGTGTTGATGAAAAATATCTAAAGAGATTAAATTAAGTTTCATCATTGGATTTTGTCCCCAACTTTTGGTACCAGAAAACACTTTGTCTTCGCAGACCTCTAGCAGAGTATTGTTCGGCTTAGCCAGAGTTGCCATTGCTCTTTTCAATAAATGTGTTTCTGTCTTAGAAATAGTGTTTCCCTCCAACACATCACAATCACAGATGCTGAGACACTTAATGGCGTCTTAAAACCCTTTTTCAGGGAATAAAAAGGCAATCCTCAGTTTTGATACTTCATTCTACTAAGGAAACCTTAGTGTCTTAAAAGAATCCAAAAATTTTCCATGAAAAGCTTCCTTAGGTCCCATGAAATTTTACTAATATTCCGAACTTAACTTTTGTACACACTTGTAATCCCAGCACTTCAGAGGCTGAGGCAGGAGAATCACCAAAAGTTGGAGTCCAGCCTGGACTACATAACAAGACCTTATTTTTAACCCCAAAAAAAAAAATGGGGGGGGGTTAAAAATAAGCCAATCAGAACATCCTCAGTAGGGCTAAAGGATAGAGCTCAGTGGCACAGCACCTCCCTGGCTAGCACTAGGTCCTGAGTTCAACTCCTGGCACCAAAAGAAAAAAAGAACATCTTCAATTCACTACTCCAGCTTTGGAAAATCCTCAATGTATTCGCCAAGATCAAATTTCTCTCTTTTACCTTGTGCAAACCACAGAACAAATGTAAAACCAATTATTAGGCACTTTAGCAATTTTGGGGACAAGGACTGTTTTTCTAAACCTTGGAAGAACATTCCTGCCCACTTAAGACCGACTTGAGAAGGAAAACCATAAATGGGGCCGCCCATCCACTGAAACCGAATGAATTCCACCATGGACAGTCACTTGTTGACAATTATGATGCAAACATGTTGCTAGCGTTAGTGGAGCCTGGGGCACGGTGGGCTCTTTCCAGAGATTCTGTCAAGGTTCCTGAACCAGGAATTGGACAAGACATGCACAAAAGGCAGTGAGATTTTACATTTATTAAAGGTAGGAAAAGAAATACGCTCTGCAGAGTGAGAAGGGGCCGCTGAGAAAGACAGCACAGAGATGAGCAGGTTAATGGCAGCCATCTTTGTACCTCCCCATTCTTCAGCCTGACGTCAGAGCTCTGCCGTCCTATCAAAAACCTGCTTGATTTCACACCGGAAGAACGGAAGATGGTACTTTCTTATTGGTTCCAGGTGCAGGGATTGGAGACTATGCGAGTCCTGAATCTCTGTGATTGACAGGTCAGCTGGCTGGTCATGTTCTGATACATTCAATTTCACTAGTATCACTTAATTACCTTCAGAATACAGAAAGTGATTTTATTTTGGGGGGACAAGAATGAATTTACCTTTATCCATGCATGTCTCCATCACTGGTCAATCACAGGGTCATATAACCAAGTACTATGGTTAGTTCTTTCCTCCTCAATACACCGTATAGCGTTTTTCAAACAGTACCTCACACACTAATGCCATCCAGTTTTACTGGGATGCCTATTAAAATCAAGACTTCTGGCCCCCATCCCTGATCTACTAAATCAGAAAATCTGAACTTTTAGCAAACTCTCTGAGTTTCTCTTGTGAGTGCTGACATCTGACAACCACAAAACAGCAACTGCTCTTCCCATTTTCCTTCTTCAGTGTTCAAGAAAGTTCCTGACACCAAGTCAGAGCTTAACATACTATTGAATAAATTAACCAAGAGTGCCACCAGTTTATCCGTGAGTTTTCCCTTGATGTCCATTCTAATTATGGTATTAAACTTGCAATCTTGAGCTCTTTGTTTTGGGCACTAAGCAACTACCATGTGATTTTTATGACTGTGTCAACCCTAACATCCTGAGAAATTCCTTATAGTTTTGTTAGTCTTGCTTTCCCAGAACCTAACCCAGTCGCAAGCATACGTTAGGTGCTCAGTAAATAGCTGTTAAATGAATCACTGGACAGATGAATAGTCAGATAGATGAAGCTACCCAAATACAAACCACCTTATTAGGTTGTGCATATTTTTCACTTTCTAGTCCCTGATTTTTCATAACATTCTTGTCAGGTTTTTGGGTGGGCGGTGTTTAAGACAGGGTGTCACTATGGAGTCTAGTCTGGTCTTGAACACACTATGTAGCCCGGCTGGCCTCAAACTCACAGGAACCCTCTTGCCTCAGTCTCCCTAGTGCTGGGATTATAGGTTCAGCCACCACACCAGCCTCAGCTTTCTTATTTTAATGGTAAGTGTGTTATGTGCCAAACAATTTTATAATTGTTGTCCCATTTAGACAAGCTTCCTTCTGACTTAAATGAGAATCATCTAAATGAAATAATTTTGAACTATTTTATTCTACCTCTTCCTTTGTCATCCTTGACTGTGCACATCACTTAAGAAATCTCAACAATCTGCTCCCTGAGACCTCTCTACAAGACCTCATTCCCAATTCAGAAGGAGGCAACTAAGAAATAAATTTAGCTGGGTGTAGTAGCACACATCTGTAATCCCAGCACTGGGGAGGCTGAGACAAGAGGATCGCCATGAGTTCCAGGCCAGACTGAACTACATAGTGAGTTCAAGGCCAGCCTGAACTACATAGTGAGATCCCATCTCAAAAGAAAAAAAAAATGAAGTAAATGTTTCATACATGTTGAGCATCCCTTATCCAAAATAGTTGGGACCACAGATATTTTAGATTTTGGAAATTTTCAGATTTTAGAAAATTAGTTTCAATTTTACAGTGGGCATTCCTAACCTGAAAATCTGAAAAATTCCAAAATCCAAAACTTTTTAAGCATTATATACACACTCAAAAAATTTTTGGAATTCTGATGTTGGATTTTCCGATCAGAGATGTTCCACTTATATCACTAAAAGTAAGAAAAGGAAGGACTAGGGATATAGCTCAGTGGCATAAGCACCTGCCTGGCAAGTGCAAGGTCCTGAGTTTTATTTCTGGTACAAGGAGAGAGAGAAAGAGAGAGAGAGAGAGAGAGAGAGAGAAGGAGTTGCTATCTTTCTCCAAGTTTTATATCAGAAAGAAACAAAACGTCTGGCAAAGATAAATGGCCAAAGAAAAAAATCATGCTCACACTTCCAGTTGCTGTTTCACCACATAAGTAACTATTTCTAGTTCAGCTCCATGGGTCCTCAAGTCAGCCCCAATTTTCTGCAAAAGTGAACACATTGTGTAGGTCTACTCTAAACAATAGAAATGCATAACGATATAAACCAGTGACTTTCCAACTTCAGTAAATATACACATTATCTGAGCCCTTGGAGCATACAGAATTCTAGGCCTTAATCACAGGTTCTGCTTCAGTGAGTACGTCAACAAGGTCACAGGATGCAGGTCAATCCAGGAACACCAATTGCATTTCTGTATGTGAACAATGAAAATTTAGAAAATAAAAGTGAAACAGTACCATTCACAATAGCACAAAATATTAAATATTTAGGCTTAAATACAATACAATATATGTTGATGAGATAAGGCAAATAAAATTTAAATAAATGGGATGATATACCATGTTCATGGATTAGAAGACTCATTATGTTAGGTATCTGGTCTCTCCAATTGATCTGTAGATTTAATGCAATCCTAATCAAAATCCTAGCAGACACACTTGAAGAAATTAAAAATTGGTTCTAAAACACATCTGCAAAAGCAAAGGAAGTAGGGTAGCCAAAACAAAAAGAAAAAGCTAGCACCTCACACTGCTTGACTTCAAGTCTTAGTGATTATAGTAGATCGATTCACAATAAACCCAAAGTGTGGGATGTTCATATTGTGGGGTCATAGCAATAAAAAAGAGCAATTGGTGATACAAGACCATGAGTCCATTGCAGAACCATCATCTTGAATAAAAGGTCCCAGAAACAAAGAGCACATTCGGCATTACACCATGGTTAAAAAGTTCATAAACAGGCATGGCCCACCTGGAGTAAGAGAAATCACAAGTGCTTATGTCTGCAGAGAACAGGTATCGGTTGAAAAGGGACCCAAAGAACCTTTCCAGGTGAGAAGTTTCTTTGGGTTCCTTTTCAACATAGATATAGACACAGAACATTAGATGCAGATATACATGATAGAGACATAGATATAATCTTACTTTGGGTGATAGCTACGTGAGTGTAACCATCTGTCCAAACTCACGGAATTGTTCACTTAAGATCTGTGTATTTCCCTGTATGTGAAATAGATCTCATTTTGTAAAATTATGCTTCTACATTGGCCAAAATATCAAAGCATGATCTGTTATTCAATATGCTTTCCTCTTTAGGGCCATTTATTAGAGAGGTCAGGTTTTCAGTAGTCTGTCTGTGATTTCAAACAGGGTGTCATCAACATATCAACACCATCCTTCTAAGAGATCACAAAGCAAACACTGTTTGATGCATAGTTTATACGAAAGTACCTGGTACCATCTGGCTTTTTGCATTTGTTAGTGAATTTGAATTTGGCTTTTTCTAAAACATACAGTAAGAATATTTCACACATGTGAATCGAGGTTCAGATAGGCCAAGTGACTTGCCCAAGGTCACACAGCTAAAGTTATGTCACTGGTGCTCAACCAAGTTCCCCAGCTCCTTCCCAGTAAACACACACAGACCCACATGTTTGCACCCATGCATAAAACATCCAGATCACAATGCTTAGACTTGCCATTCTTTCATCATGAACATGTGATAACAGTTGAAAATAAACAAAGCCTTTCTAAAAGGCTCATGGAAAGTTTTAAACCTTCACGTGATTCACCACTCCTGGCTCTCATTCTCAAATCCCTGTTTGCTTTGGAATCTAGGAGTGGAATAGTCTACTAAGCACCAACGAAGGAAGCACAGAGCATTTGTTCAGCTCCCCAGAGGGCAAAGAAGGGGACTCTTGTGCTTTGTTGCTAAGTCCTAGTTCCCCACCATCCTGCACGGGCATTTTAGTAGGGACACCCTCACACGGATGGCATTTCCAAATTTAAGAACTGAAAACAACTAGGAAAGGGAAGAGAGAAATGAGTGTTATCAGCTACAACCATTGGTTGCTATTTCAAGCCATGGCCCTTGTGATAAAGTTTCGTAGGAAATTTCTCTCTCTCATTAGTGGTTTTTAACAGTGCATTTCTAAATCCCCAAATCTATATCAAAGCCAAGACAGAACTGTTAGAATTAAACCCACTGAAAGATGCCAGAAAAATTCAAGCTATTCTCATGCATATAGTAAGATGAATATTCCACAGACATGCCTCATTAATGTCAAAATAATTCATCTTTTTTCTGATAAAGCATAAAATATATCATATAGGCAAGGAATGATATTATATAGGTACCAAGATAGAAACAAACCACTTAGTTAATATTTCTAAACCAGCAACTGATTAACTGACCAAAAAAAATTATCATTATTGAAGGAGCAGATTTCTGGAATCCACAAAAAGCCTTCCACATCCTGTCAACAAAACAGGAAGTTAGTTTCCAATCTGTTTTCAAGCCCTAAGCCTATTTTCCCTGAAAAGTGCACTGCACTATAAAGAGCTCGGGGCAATATTCCCTTGGAGAAATTTTACTTCTTGGACTGGCTTGTTATGAGAGATGCGAACCATCTTAGGTGGCAGCTATAAGCAGAGAAATCTTACTCCTGCCCATGGCTATCAAGTAAGCAGAAAATCAAAGTATCTCCCAGACCTTCCAGCCTTCTGTGTCTAACTAGCACAGAGTATGTTTCCCAAGAAAACCAAGTCTTATAAATCTTGTCTTCCTTCACAGATTTAACTTTTCAGTCTTCTTGGAAATTAGCAATACAAGTGCCATGTGGAAATGCCTTTAAGATTTAAGCAAAGATGTTACGGGATTCACAAATCCAGTTCCTATGGACAGATGGCTTTTCATGTGGTTAAAAGTGGAGAAGCAACTCAGGCATGTGATGGGAACAGAGGAACAACTCAGAACAGCAGAAGTAAGGCAGACCCATCCGGTCAGAATGTTAAGTTGTAAAACACATGACTTTTGGCAGGCATTTTTAAATCAAGTCATTCAAGTCAAGGAGCATTTGACTTTGGTTCTCTCCAGGAAAGGCCCAAGAGCCTGGATACACAAAGCCTGAGTTTTCTAACCTGGTTCCCCTCCTCCTGAGAAACTTGGGTAGTCATAACAAACTGATCACAATAACAGCTGACATTCACTGAAGCTTAAGATATGCCAGAGTGCCCTGCGTTACACGGATTAACTCATTTCATTGTACGAGGCAGGGAAGTGTTTAGAACGATGGGACCCTAAACCCTTAAAAGTCCCTGGTCAAAAACCTGTCTTGAGTATCCTGCTCAGGACCCCGTCCTGGCTAGCAGGAGCTCTACTTCTTTGCTTTACAGCTTTTCAATCAATTTGTTTGCACCTTACACAGTTTCGTACTTCATCACTGTAGGAGAGGGCCCCGTGCTCTGGTTTCAATATCCATCTCCCAAATTGGGTGTGGTGGTACACACCTGTAATCCCAGCACTCCAGAGGCTGAGGCAGAAGGATCACTGTGAGTTGGAGGCCAGCCTAGGCTATGTAGAATTCAATGTCAACCTGAAGTACACAATAGTGAGGCCTCATCTCAAAACAAAAAAATTTTTTTAATTAATGCTGAACACTTAGGCCAGGTGTGCTAGTGAATGTCTGTGATTCCAGCACTCAGGAGGCTGAGACAGGGGGATTGCCCCAAATTTGAGGCCAGCCTGGGCTGTATAGTGAGTTCAGGACCAGCCTGAACTACATGGGAAGATTCTGTCTCAAGAATATATAAAAAAAAAAGAAAGAAAGAAAGAAAGAAAGAAAGAAGAAAAAGAAAACAGCTCTCCCTTTATAATTTAAAATTGAACTTTGCTTAAACTGATCATAAACCATTCCAAGAGTAGATTTGTAATATAAAACATTTAAATATTTGTTAATTATTATCTTTCCCTCTCTCTTGTATGTCTGGTCACACGTGCAGAACACATTAATAAATTCTACAGAGTACATGGAGATGTACATTCTGCAGTGATTACTACATGAAAGCATCTGTCTAATAATCAGTTTGCTGATCTGTAAAGTGGAAAATTCAAATGTCATCCTATGCAGGGTGCTTCTGGGTGAATTCTTCACTGACTAGGTTCTGGCTTCTTGGCTTTGGAAATTTGCCATTTAGATTCAAAACAAATTCCCTTTAGCCAAGCCCATCATCAAGACACATGCAAGAACCCAGAATGCCAGATGACTCATTTGCACAGAGATGCAGGACACTACAGGGGCGTGGAAAGCCACTGACCCCTCATCTTCCCCCAAGGCAAGACACAGGAACTACAGTGCTTTACCCCAAAGGAACCCCAAGACCTGAAAGTACCACTGTAACCTCCCCTGCCCACATGGAGGAGGGAGCCCTGCGGCAGAGCCGGCAGGAGAGGCTGTGGACAGGCAGGCCTGGCCGGGCTTCCCACTCGGTCCACTTCCACCCGCTCGGCCCCCTTTTATCCCATCCCCTTCTGTGTGTGGCTGCCCCTGCTTCACTGAACCCAAGCAGCAAGTCAGGAAGACTGCCCGGGCCTTCAGGTCTTTACCCTGAATTCTCCTGAATCACATGACTTTGGCTCAACGCGTGTGTTGGGCATCTCCTGTTAACCTGTCTGTGACAGGGTCTGCCAGGAGCCTAATGGTGGGGGAGGAGCACATCGCTCTGGCCACCCCTATGACACCAGGTAGGGCACAAAGTGCGGGCAACTGTGTTACCCGCTGTGGGCCATCTGCACGGGGAGCCATGTTATGATTAGAAGGTGACGTGGTGACTGTAGAACCTGAATGAAGGCAGACTCGGAAATCTCAAGAGCAAAGCAAAACTGGAGGGTTTGGATGGGCGCCCAGTGGGGCAGGCACCTGCCCATCGACATAGGGGAGCTCGCCCTTCCACCAAAACTAATTAACCTTCCTTCCTCAGGACGCATTTGTTCTTTGTCTCCTGAATTACAAGTTATTATCTGGGCTCTAGAAGTCATCCCACCTTTGAAGGTTATTCATCTATATAATTTGATTTATGTTGCTTCAGCTCTCCGACAAGGAAAACTTTCCAAAGCTCGAGGCTCGTAGGGAGAGGCATCCCTATTTCTCCCAAATGCCAACGGTAAAGATAATCACCTACTCTAGCACAAAACGCGTCCTCCCCCAAACATGCCCCTTTCTCCATGCCCATTCCAGTGCCAAGCAATGTGAGTCAGCAGGACGTGAAAAGAGGTGGGGCTCTGAGGTCTACCAGTTAGAGACCTGCAAAGTCGAAAAGGCAGCAGGGGCTGGGTCCTGCATGGTCTCGCAGTCAAAATGCCAAGTTTGGTCTTTAGTCCAGGGTGAAGAGTTTTAAGGGAGATCAGCTGTTGTCATTCGTATTTGCGCCTCTAATGATCACTCCGCATGCACGGTGCAGAATAAGTCAGAGCGGGTTTCCGAGGAAGCTTGGAGACCAGCTGATTCATACTCCAGAGTCCAGGGGCAAGACGGGTTCCCAGGGCAGAGCAACCTCGGCGGAGCTGGAGCAAACCAGAGCAGGCTGAGACGCGGTGCCCGTAAATGTCCTCTAAGAGGCAAGGAGGAAGCAAACAGTTGTCCACACAGTGGCTGGCACACCGCTCAGTAATGAAAAGTAGACTCTACAGTAAGGAGACATCTGGAGTTTAAAACCAAGGGAATTGACCAGGAGTGGGTACAGGGGACTTGGTCGAGGTAAAATCTAATTCGTGTCAGTGCTCACCTGCAAGTCTAAATTTGTTGGAATTCACCGAAATATATGTTTGAAGGTTAGGTTTTATTGTATTGTATTAATCACATTCCCAGCGCTAGGGCAAAATACCCAACTCGTGCAATTTAAAGGAGGAAAGGTTTATTTCAGCTCCGGTTTTTAGAGGATTAACCCATGGCTGGCTGGCTCCGAGGCAGAAAGACCATGGCAGAGCAAAGCTGCCAAGAAGCAGAGAGGGAGAGGAGCCAGAGACAAAACGACACCTTTCCAGGTCACCCCAGGACCCACCTCCCACCAGGCCCCATGGTCTAACAGCACATCCAGCTCCTGAACTCATTGATAGATGAATCTTCATCAACAGATTAATCAACAGATGGAGTGCAGCAACCCTGAGCCAATCGCCTTCCACACGTGAGACTTTTGGGGGACATTTTAAATCTAACCCTTTTATACTGTACATACAGATAAACTATATGTACAGTACATCTTGTTTTTTTTGTTGTTGTTGTTGTTGTTTTGGTTGTTTTGTTTTGTTTTGTTTTGTTTTGATTTTTTGTGAGACAGGGTCTCACTATGCAGTTCCAGCTGAACTTGAACTCACTTTGTAACCCAGGCTGGCCTTGAACTCCCAGCGATCCTCCTGTCTCAGCCTCCCCGGCGCTGGGATTACAGGTGTGCACCACCATGCCTGGCTCTGTACAGTATATCTCAAATCAATATGCTTAAAAGCCGGGCGTGGTGGCACACGCCTTTAATCCCAGCACTCGGGAGGCTGAGGTAGGTGGAGCGTTGTGAGTTCAAGGCCAGCTTGGGCTACAACCCGAGCGCAAGGCCGGCCTGAGCTACATAGTGTGACCCTGCCTCAAAAAACCAGGGCTAGGGAGTTTGGCTCAGCGGCTTAAGTGCCTGCCCTGGCAAGCACAAGGTTGTGAGTTCAATCCCCAGTGCCGAAAAAAAATATATATATATATACTTAAAAGTCAGTGTAGTTTAAATGAAACAAATTAGCATATATATTAAAATATTTTTTAAACAACAGATTAGGCAATTTGGCTATTATCTGTTTGGTTTGCTTTGGTTTGGTTTGCTTTGGTTTGGTTTGCTTTGCTTTGGTTTGGTTTGGTTTGCTTTGCTTTGGCTTTTTGAGACAGGGTCTCACTATGTAGTGCAGGCTGGCCCTGAATGCAGCATGTAACCCAGGTGGGCCTCCAACTCACAGCAGTCCTCCTGCCTCAGCCTCTCTGAGTGCTGGGATTATAGGTGTGTGCCACCATGCCAGGCTTCTGTTTGTTCCTTCTTTGTAAGACAGAATCTTTTCTGTCTATGTCTGACATACTCTGAGTAACTACATACTTTGAAGATAATGAGTGATTATCTTCAAACTATTGTTATTCTCATTTTGTTATGAAATTTTGTTTTTTTAATAAAATAAAAAAGCAAAAGAAAAAATCAGTGTAGTGTAATTACTAAGCACATGGATCGTGGAATCTCACAGCCATGGAGTTGAATCTTAGCTCCACCATGACTGTGAAGTCTAAGGATGTCAGTCAGCTGATGGAAGATTAAATCATCTCGTTGGTAAAATGGGGAGGGAGGACAGCTGTTTTGATAGTCAAACTGCCCTGACGTGCAGGTTCCAAGTACAAAGGTGTGAGAGCCTGTCATTTAAATCTCATTCCTTGCTCCAGTGGGAAAACCAAGTGAAGAATGAACATTTCTTGAGTGCTTCTTATTTTTAGGCATATGCTAAACACTTTGCAGATGTTTCATTTGATCCTAATGAAAATGTCTTAGTTACTTTTCTCATTGCTGGGACAAAATACCAATGCCTAAAGTTACAAAGAGAAAGGTTTATTTAGCTCACATTTTGTAGAGGTTTCAGTCCATACATGGCCGGGTCCAAGGCAGTGTGGAAGGCAGACAGGCACCACAGAACAGAAACAGTTCACCGTGTGCAGAAGGTAGCAAAGCAACAAAGGAGCAAAGAAGCAAGTCCAAGGGAACTTAGCACCTTCTTTTTGCCCCTTTTGTATTCTATCTGGGCTACTGGGCTTAGGGCGGGTGCCAACCCAATCAGTGGACTGATTTAGTAATCACACAGCCTTAATTCCGGCATTGCACCATCTAAATTGAGCCACCTCTAAAAAAGGCCCGGCTATGACAGATGAGGCTTTGAGAGGGACATCTAGACACAAGCCATAACAGAAAACTTCTAAGATTACCATGTTCTTATAGTTTAGAAGCAGAAGTCTCCCAGGAAATGGTGACTTGGCAATAGCATACACAAAGTAGACACAGAGCTCCAAGTCCACAGGCAATGAGGAGGCTGCACCCATGTTCTGGAAGAGAACCTGGGGGTCCCCATAGGAATTTTTCTTTTATTTTTTCCAGGGGGCAACAATGGTACACACATTATGCATTGTCATTCCCAAATCATTCACTCAGAGCACAAGCCACAGAGATTTTTCTAAAGGCAGTCTGAGAGATGATTCTAAATATCACTCAGATGGGCATTGGGCATTTATTACTTTGGGTGTTTTGTGTGTGTGTGTGTGTGTGTGTGTGTGTGTGTGTGTGTGTGTTTGGAAGCTGGATTGAACCCAGGGCCTTGCACATGCTAAGCACACATTAACCACAGAACTAAACTATACCCCCAGCTCTATTGTTTAGCTTGTGTTCCGTTCCATTCCACTAAATCTAGCCTGAGGGTGTCCTCAGGTAAAGAGTTGCAACCTAATTTAGTATGGAAACCCACTGAAAGCCTCACTTAGGAGCACACTTTTGTAACAGATAGCTGAGTCTCAGCCAATCACAGTAGAGGAACTTCTGTCCATTCCAAGTGGCCAATCAGGCTATGTTCTGTGCAAATGAAAGGAGGATTGTGATTGGAAGAGCTTCATGAATCTCAGTGGAGAAGCCATGGAGACAAGACTAATCCAGGATTCAAGCTGCTGCCTAGGAATGTGAATTCTGGTCACCTGTATCTTTGATCTGGAATAACCAGACAATCACCTTGTGCCCACAGGTTCAAGATGCATGTCAAAGTGTTATCAGACTCAAGTTTTATGGGCATTGCCACTCGATTTATCTATAAACTCCCACTTTTTCTACTTTCCTGAAACAGTGATTCAGAGCTGTCTGACCTGTGTCACTTGTCACTTGAACTGTAATTCCTAAAGCTCCAAAAGAAGTTCCTTTTCACTTTGCAGTCTCCCCCCCCACCTTTTTTTTTTTTTTTTCAGCACTGGGGACTGAACTCACAACCTTGTGCCTGTCAGACAGACGCTTAAGTCACTGAGCCAAACTCCCGACCCTGGTTTTCTGAGGCAGGGTGCACTATGTAGCTCAGACCGGCCTTGCGCTCGCATTGTAGCCCAAGCCGGCCTGGAACTCACAACGCTCCTCCTACCTCAGCCTCCCCAGTGCTGGGATCAAAGGCATGCACCACCACGCCCGGCTTATGTCTCTTCCTCTTTTGTGCACAGATGTCGCCTGCCCATGCCGCGGGCTGGGTCGCTGAACTGCATGTGGCTCTGGAAGCTGCCCAACCGCAATATCATTCCTTGCTCATCACTCTGCTAAATTTCATCTGCCTAAAGCTGTCATTTTAACAGTGTATGCACGGTCAAGGTTAACTGCTGTTTGATAGTGGTTTTCCACGTATGGCATTAATTAGATTTCCTTTTTTCAGTAAGCGTAGGCTTTTTTAGGTGAATCAAATAAAATATGAAAGAAATTGATAGTATAGGTACTCAGTGGATATTTCAAACCTCTGGAGAGGATTTGGCAATGGCTAAAGCTGGAGAAAGGCTGGACCAGCTCCAGCAGAGAAGTGCTAAGGCCCCAAGGATTCAGGCTGGGTTTTGGTGGCCTCAGTGGAGAAGAGGGTTTAGGTTTCACTGTTACTTCCTACAGGAGTGGCTTTGAGACAGTGAAGAACAAAGCCGGGGTCTAGAGGAACAACACAGTGGGGAAGCACCTGGCATGATGGTGCATGCCTGTCATCCAGCGCTCCGGAGGCTGAGGCAGGAAGAGTCCCAAGAAGTCAAGGCCAGCCTGGGCTACAAAGTGAGTTTAAGACCAGCCTGAACTGCATAGGGAGACTCTGTCATGATCAGTCGATCAATCAATCAATCAGGAGGTGACATAGGAGAAGGAGTGGGGACAGGAAAGAAGTTGGAGCAGGTGACACAGACAGAACCATCTTCGATTCCAGGCTGGGCTCCTGTGCTACCACCTGCCCATCCCCACCAGGACAGCTTTTTGGGGAAAGGCTTAGCAGTTCAGAGCTTTACATGAAGTTTCATTTTTTTCTCCATAAACCAGGGAGACTCCAGCAATGAAACGATCATTTTCAGAAAGAAAAGAATAAAAATAATAAATCTTCCTGTGCTCCCAACTTCTGTCAGTCACTGTCCCACAGGGCTTTGGAGATGAGGCGAGAAAGTCGAGGAATGTGGCTCCTAGAATAAGACAATGAGGAGCTGCAGAACTGGGGCCTCCACCTCATAACCCAGCACTGCATTCTGCACAGAAGCCCGGCAGCGTGGCCACAGCACGCAGGCTGCGCCCTTCAGGGGAGCCGCGGCTCAGAGGGGCTTCCCCCGTCTCATACTCAAGCTAATCTTCAGACTTTAAAATGCTTGTGGACTTTGTTCTACACCATTTTCTTTCCTTTTTGTCTCAGCAATGCCTATTTCAACTTAGGATGTGGCCAAATTAACATTTTTTTAAGATAAGATCTCGCTGCATAGCGCAGGCTGGCCTCAAACTCACAGCAACCCTCTTGCCTCAGCCTCCCAAGTGCTAGGATTACAGGAATACGCCACCACTCCTGGCTCCAAATTAACTTCTGGGTAAAATTTATAATCTTTCTCTCTCTTTTTTTTCCCCTCCTAGTACTAAGGATTTAATCCAGAGCCTTTGCACTGGGCTACATTCCCAGTTTTTTTTACTTAGTTTGAGACAGGGTCTGACCATCACTAAATTGCCCATGTGTTGGGTCCCTGGCCTAGCACCCCCAGTCTCCTGCTCAGAGGTACGAAGATAGAATAAAACACAGACAAAACATGCATTTAGTTACAAGGGACACCAGAGTGGTCAAAGCACAGTGATGGGCTATGACACAAGGCACGGTGTCCTTGGCCTTTATTAGGTGCACAGCTTGGTTGCGGGGCTGCTGGGGGGCTGCTGGAAGCAGTGGGGGTGAACTGCTGACTCAGTCAAAATTCAAGAATTGAGGAACAAGCCGGGCGTGGTGGCGCACGCCTTTAATCCCAGTACCCGGGAGGCTGAGGTAGGAGGAACGTTGTGAGTTCGAGGCCGGCTTGGGCTACAGCACCAGCGCAAGACCAGCCTGAGCTACATAGTGCGACCCTGACTCAAAAAACTAGGGCTGGGAGTTCGGCTCAGTGGCTTAAGTGCCTGCCCGGGCAGGTGCGAGGTTGTGAGTTCGATCCCTGGTGCCGCAAAAAAAAGAATTGAGGAACAATGCATTTTTTGAAAATTACACAGGAACAGATCATGGTTACCTGATTGTCTGCTTATTGGAATTATTGGGCTAGATGGGATTTGCAAGAGTCAAGTCTTCAGCTGCCCTGTTATCTTGCTTTGAGGCTCCAGAACTTCACAGGCCGTTTGCTGGCCTCAGCTCTAGAAGTTGGCTTAAACATGCATCTATCCTTAAGCCAGCTGTGGTCTTGCCGCAAGTCATATAGGCCTAGGACAGACTCTCTAATTTATTTTTGTACCTATTTATTAATAATAATTATTGCCTGCTCTGTACCACATCAGCCACACCCAGGCTGGGCTCAAACTTGGAATCCTCCTGCCTCAGCCTCCCAGAGTAGTGGAATTACAGGTGTGTGCCACCACACTCCTCCAAAATTTACCTTTTTTTTTTTTTTTTTGTGGCACCGGGGATTGAACTCACAGCCTCGCACCTGCCAGACAGGCGCTTTAAGCTGCTGAGCCAAACCCCCGGCCCCGGTTTTTTTGAGGCAGGGTCACACTATGTAGCTCAGTCTGGCCTTGTGCTCAAAATTTACCATTTTAACCTTTTTTTTTTTTTCTGTTCTGGGGTCCTTGCACATGCTAAGTAAGTGCTTGACCACTCGATTATATCCCAGCCCCTTAACTCTTTTTAAATGTGTAATTCAGCTCTGTTAAGTGCATTTGCATTTTTGCAACCAATTTCTAGAACCCTCCATCTTTCAGAACCAGAACTTGATCCTCCTCAAAGCCCCTGTTCCCTTCTCCTTCAGCCCCGGGTCCCCTCCAACTGGGAATCACTGCATTACAGTCTCCAGAGGAAGAAAGAGATGGGTGATCTTTGAGAAATCAACTTTCTGTTGACTAATTCGGTGTGCAGTTCTGGAGATTGAACCCGGGACCTTCAGGCTGAGCAACACCCACAGATCTTTTCCATGTTTTATTTTGAGATAGGGTCTCAATAAGTCACTACATTGCCCAGGTTAGGCTCAAAACTGCGATCCTCCTGCCTCAGCCTCCTAGAATGCTGGGATTACATGCATGCATGACCATGCACAGCTTCAGCTCTTCTTTTGATTTCCTTACCACCATCACCCCCAAAAAACACATCCACCATTTACACCCACACTCAGTACATCCTAAAAAGGCCCTGTGTTCCCCTACTCAGGGAGCAGGAGCAAGGGCACTGAAGCCCCTTCTGGCCTGCAGATCAGACTACACACAGGAAGGACAGAATAGGGATTAAGATAGAAGAAGCCAGGCTTCAGTGTAAGACGAGCTCCAGGACCCCAGAGAAAGAGCATCAAACTCACTGGGCATGATGGCATACAGAAGGCTGAGGCAGGACGATCACTGTGAGCTCAAGGCCAGCCTGAACTATACAGTGTGTTCAAGGCCAGAACATCAAACTCATACAATGTGAGTAGAACTTTGGGGGTTGAAGGAAAGGATCATAAGCCAGGGGCTTACAGGGTCAGGAGAGTTAGTCCTGGAGACGGTCTGGTCCAAAACAGATACGGAAAGAAGATTTGTGGGTCACATCAATAAATGCATGAGCCACAATCAGAGGTAGGGGGCCACGTCGGCCAGAAAGAGAAGCTAGGAGCTGACCATCAGCTGTCTCCTTCTTTTGTGATGCTAGGGATTAAACCCAGGGCCTCGAGTGTGCTAGGTAAGTGTCCTATCACTGAACCACATCCAAAGCCCTTTTTATCTATTTTTCTTATTTTGAGACAAGATCTCACCAAATTGCCCAGGCTAGCCTCAAATTTTCAATCCTCCTGCCTGAGCCTCCTGAGTGGTTAACCATAGCCAGAAGCCTATTCTTCTGCTTTCCCAGCCTCAGTCAAAGATCAAGGGTATGCAGAGCGCCTTTGACCAGACCTGGAGATTAGACCACCTGAGAAGCAGCAGCTGTCCTACGACGAAGGTCGTGCAAGCTCTGGCCTTCCCATGCTTACAGAAGCTGAAACTCACTAACAGGAAAGAGAGGTCGGAATGTGATAGGTAACAACTTCCATGAGAATAGTTTAAAAATATCTTAAAAGCTTGTTTGGCCAGGCATGGTGGTGCACACCTGTAATCCCAGCACTCAGGAGGCTGAGGTAGGAAGATTGCCTTGAGTTTGAGGCCCAGCCTGGGCTACATAGTGAGTTCAAGGTTTCAGGGAGCATTGACTGAGAGACTAGCTCGTACCTCCTGATTGACACGGTGTAGGTGCTTGGTCCTGAGTGAAGAGTCAGGAAAAAAATATGATTCTGAGTCCTGATTCAGATGCTCAGTGGCTTCAGGAAAGGGCATTCATCACAGGCAGAGGCAGAGAACAACTTGTAACAGAAAGAGAAGGATGAGTTTCAGAAACTGGAAAGAAGCCACGGTGTCATGAGCCATACTTGTAATCCCAGCTGCTTGGGAAGCTGAGGCAGGAGGATAACAAGTTTGAGGCAGCTTGGGCAGTTTAGTAAGAACCTGTCTCAAAATAAGAACCCTATGAACAGCAAGGCATTCAGTAAAAGAAAATGCCAGGCAGAAGGGTGGCAAAACTTAAGCTAGTATATAGTACGTGCTCAATAAATATTTATTAAAAGAATAATGTGCTGGGTGTTATGCCTACATCTGTAATCTCAGGATTCAGAAGGCTGAGGCAGGAGGATCATGAGCTTGAGACCAGCCTATGCTAAGAAACAAGACTTTGTCTCAAAAAAAAAAAAAAAAGGAATGCATGCGTGAATGCATGAATGAATGAATGGGAAACAGATCACAGAGGAGCTTATATTCACTCTGCATTAAGGCTCTGATTTGCTGTGTGGGCTGTGGTAAATCCCTGGCACAAGGGGACCATATTCAAATTTAGGTCACAGCCAGTGCTGTGCTGTATAAAAAAAATTAATTGAGGGGGATGAGAAATAACATAGAAACTCTTGTCTTGAAATTGTAAAATGCTCAAAAAGAAATGCCATAGAAAGCCCAGGTGGGAGGCAACGAGGCTGAAGTAGGAGGAATGGGGTGGAGAGAGGGGAGTTACAACTGCGCAGCGGACACCTGGACGAGGGGCGAGGGGGACAGAACACACCTGGGCGTTTAGGATGTGTTTTGATTACTTTTCTCTTGTTGTTGAGACAAAATACCCAATGCCCAAAATGAAGGAAGGAAAGGTTTATTTAGCTCACAGTTTGTGGAGGTTTCAGTCCGTAATCAGCTGGCTCCAAGGCAGGGTAGGCTGGCAGAGGGCAAGCATTCATTGCAGCAGAAGACGGCAAAGTCAGCAAGCGCCAAAGGGGAGGAGCTGGAGAGAAGACTCTTCCTGTCCCTCACAGTGTGTGCAGGCTCCCAGCCCCTGGGCGGATGCAGCACTCACACCCATAATCCTAGCGCTGGACAATGAACCAGTCACAAACACTAGATTCAGCTGCCTGTAAAGTCCACCGTCCATGACTGCATGAGGCTTTGGGGGGACATCCAGTCACAAACTATAACAGGGTGACAGCGCTTGATAGCAGCACCAGCTCCTACGGGATTGCACCGAGAGCAGGTGACCTGGAGCTCAGCCTCGGGCAGACTCTGGGGGACTGCAGAGGACAGCAGACCACAGCTCACACGGCTGGGGTGAGCCTGCTACGTGTGGGAATGAGTTTAATCCTCACAGTAGGATTGAACCAGTGTAGCTACTCACAGTCACTTTTTTAGGCAAGTTCAACAAGGCCCAGAGAGTCTAACTCCCCAACGCTTCACAGCCGGCCAGCAGTAGCGTCAGACTCCAACCGGCTGACCTGGCTCCAAACTGACCCTGGAGGCCACTCCCTGCAAGTCTGTATCAATTTGCATCTTGTCAGAGCCTGGAGCCCTCATTCTGTCTCTTCTTGGAAAAAATAAAACACACAAAACTATCAAAGGAAAGTGATGATTTAATTTTTTTTTTTTTAGCACACAAAATGCGAGGATTCCGACCCTCAGCTCACAGCATCCTTCTGTTGGCGCTGTGACACTCAGTTACATCTCAGCCCACACTCTGACACACCCCTGACTCCAGAGCAGAAGAAATCCCAGGTTATCTTGCTATTCATTTCCCACCCGTGCTTTGTTCTGTATTTTACTGTCAGTAAATCAAAGAGCATATGTCGTTTGTGAAGTAGGGAAAAGTTAACATTAGTCTTCATATACATCTTAAATAGTATTACAGAACACAGCAAAATACATTTCAATATAACATGAATAATAGTCTCCTTTTAAGTTGATTTCTTAAGCCTAAATTCACTCCTTTGCTTTCCAGTTACTTGCGAAAAATAACAAAAATTGAATTTGTTTGCAGCTCCTAAGAAGGTCCATAAAATGATCTATGCTGTAAAAAGGATTTGGGTTTATAAAATTAAGAAATACAGCTCAAACTGGGAGTGGTGACGCATGCCTGTAATCCCAGCACTTGGGAGGCTGAGGCAGGAGGATCACTGTGAGTTTGAGGCCAGCCTGGACTATAGAGCAAGGCCCTGTTTCAAAAAAAAACAAAACAAACAAACTTTCACTTGAAAACACACCCTATTTAGTTATTAGAGAATTTCTGAATACGCTTAGAATAACATGGGTACATATGGTGACTTTTTCAACTGTAAATTTTATGAAATCTAAATACAGGTCAAGTACTTCAAATAAAAATTTAGTATCCAAACTGAAATGCACTGTGTTGTATACAGACTAAGCTTTAAACACTTAGTATGAAGAAATAAAAATTTTTAAAGACTCAGTACAAGAAAAATATCTCATTAATAATTTTTATAAACCGGGCACAGTGTTACACACCTGTAATCCCAGCACTCAGGAGGCTAAGGCAGGAGGATTGTCATGAATTTAAAGCCAGCCTGGGCTACATAGTGAGTTGAAAGCCAGGCTGAATTACATAGAGAGACCTTGTCTCAAAAAATAATAATACCTGGGCATGGTGACACATGCCTGTAATCCTAGCACTCAAGAGGCTGAAACAGGAGGGTCACTGTGAGTTCAAGGCCAGCCTAGACTACATATTGAGACCTTGTCTCAAAATAATAATAATAACAATAATAATAATAACAATTTTTATATTGATGATTTGTTAGATGATACTTAACTTGTATTAGGTTAATTTAACACATCATTAAAGTCTATCTCATTATTACTTTTTCAATGTGGCCAATAGTGCTCACATTATTTCTACTGGATGGTACTGGTCTACACCCTGGGTAATGATGTCAGACAGCTGAGCATGGTGGTACACACCTGTAATCCCAGTACTTGGGAGGCTGAGGGAGGAGGATTGTCATGAGTTCTAGGTCAGCCTGGGCTACTTAGTGCATTCAAGGCCAGACTACATAACAAGACCCTAGCTCAAAAACATAAATAAATAAATAAATAAAGAGAGACTTAATTTTCCCTATTAGTTAATTGCATCACTTTAAATTATTTACTTAACTTCTTAAAGCCTCGGTTAATTCATCTGTAAACTGAAGAAAATTCTTTTCTCTGAATAGGACTACAGTAAATATTGCATGAGTTAGTGAGGGAAAAAAGCTTACCCCAGCCCCCAGATCAAGGCAAAATCTATAAACATTTATTTTTATTATTGTGGTCATCATTACTGTCTAATAATCCCCCAGATGTCTAGCAAGAATATACATCAAAATTAATGTCAGTCACCTAGCATTCTACTACCACATAAGTAAACTCATCTTCCAAAATGAAAAAAAAAAAAGGAGATTTTTGTCAGGTTTTAAACAAGTTTTTCTCACATTTGTGAATTTATTTACATTTTTTAAATCATATACTTGTGGTTAATGAAATGCTTTTATTGAAAACAATGAAATAAGCCAGGTATGATTCATGCAACTGTAATCCAACCACTTGGGAGGCTGAGGCAGGAGGTTTGCTGTGAGTTCGAGGCCAGCTGGGCTACATAACCAAACTCTTCTCAAAAAAATAATAATAATAAAGTTATTTATTAGTTTAATTTGGCCTCTTTGCTGCACCATCACTGTCTTCTTTCAGTTCTACAGTGCCAAGGCCCTTTCCCCACTTGGGGGAAGCCTGAACCTGTCAGCACCCAGGATTCCCTTTTCCCCCAATTCTTGCCTCTCCCCCTTGAATCTCAGTTTACAAAGCCCTCTTTACAACTCCACCGAAGCCCCAAAGCAGGTGAGGACCTCTGACTTGTGCCCTTACAGCTCTTTATTTTCTGTGTCTCTGTTGTTTCTTTTTTGAAACAAGATCTCACCATGTTCCTGGGCATGGTGGCACATGCCTGTAATCCCAACGTTTGAAAGGCCGAGGCAGGAGGATCGCTGGGGCTGCATAACTGAGTTCAAAGCCCACCCATACTACATAGCAAGACCCTGTATCAAAAATAACAACAACAACAAAAAAAAATAGACCTCACCATGTTATCTAGTCTGACCTTGAACTCCTGTGCTCAAAGCAATCCTCCTGCCTCTGCCTTCCAAGACACTGGGAACACAGGCGTGTGCTGTTGCACCTGGGCTCCTTCTGCAATCTCGCTGTGCCACTTCTCACAATGTCAGTTAATTATTTCCAGAGATATATCCCAGCTCTGCCTCTCCCTCTGATCTCAGCGGTAAGCTGTAAACTGTCTCAGCACAGGAAATTGGGCGCCTTCTTCCCTCTCTATCTCTGGCTGGGAGCCCAGGGTATGGAATTAGACACCAGGAAATCAGGTTTTATTAAGTGTACCAGTCAGGGTTCTCCAGAGAAACAAAACAAATAGCATGCGTGCGTGTGCATGTGCGTGTGTGGGTGTGCATGCGTGTGTGTAAACAAAGAGTCATGTTGTGCGGACTTGGCCCATTCGCAGGGCTTGATGCATCTGAGCCCTGCAGGGTGAGCCGCAAACCGGAAACCCATTCGATCTGAGGGTGCGGCTCCCCATCCCTGTCGGGGGAGGCAGGGCCCGAAGGAGGCCCAGCAAGAGCAATGCAACTCCTGAGGCCGGAAAAGCTGAAGCCCCCTTGGCCCGGCTCCCTGCCATGCGAGGAAGGTCAGGGGCTTGCGCCCCAGCAGAGGGAGACCCAGCACCCTACGGAGGGCAATCCGCTTCCCTGTTGTCCTGTAAGTGCCCTTATCCAGAAACACCTCTGCAAGAGGCCAGGAGTAGCACCACATGCCTGCAATTCCAGCACTCATGAGTTTGACGCCAGCCTGGGCTACATAGCGAGACCCTGTCTCAAAACTCCAAAACGAAGAACACAGAAGAATGTTTGACCAAAACTCTGGGCACCCCATGGCCCAGTCAAGTTGATCCATAAAATAAACTCTCCTTTTGAGCTACCGATAAATGATTATAGCTAAAATAAGTGTCAAAGTCCAGGGTTGACGTTTATTTTTATCTCCTCTCAGCTGAAAAATATACAGCAGCCAAACTCATCAGCGGCCACTCTGTCATTAGCTAGGCTTCGGGCTTGAGTGATTTATAATGACAACTACCACCAGTGGAGCACTTTTCTTTGTGGCTGTGACCGCTCGTCTTTCCAACACCTCTGCGGCCTCAGGGAGGTTGTAGAATGTGTCTGAGACCACGCAGCCAGGTAAAGGGACAGCCGTGACAACCACGCAGCCAGGTAATGGGACAGCCGTGACAAAGACTCAAGTTTGTCTTCAGAGAAAGCTTTTTGCCTCTGTTTTTCATGTTTTGATTGCAGTGTTGGGAATCAAACCAGGGCCTTGTGCATGCTAGGCAAGCCGTCTGCACTGAGCCACATCCCACCCAAGGGGATGCCTATTTCCTGTGGGGAAAACAGGGCGAGGCTGGGGGTAGAGCTTACCCTGGGAACCCCAGCAACACCAGGAAGGAAGGAAGGGAGGTAGATAGGTCAATCCACCTGGCCCGGCCACTGCAGCACTCTTCCTCCGCCTGTCCTCTCCCCCACCCCACCCCCAACACACACACACTCACTCCACTATGCATGAAAAACAGCCCCCTCTAGTCAGAGCATGGTGCACACTTACAATCTCAACACTCTGGAGGCTGAAACAGGAGGATCTCCATGAGTTCAAGGTCAGTCTGGGCTACACAAGACATTCAAGGAAACCTGAACTGTATACATAGTGAGCACCTATTTTAAAAAACAAAACAAAATACAGGTCCCAAGGTCTGGTTAGAGAACATTATCTGAAATCAGCACCAGGCCGTCCTTGCTTCGCCTTCTGCCTCCCCTCCCCCTCGCTCTCCCCCAGCGGACTGACTTCTAGCTCTACATGTCGGCTCCTGGTATCAGCCATGCTCAGGGCAGCCA
>RJWM01015089.1:34212-48856 GCA_004363535.1 Dasyprocta punctata
GCTGTTGTTTTGAGACAGGGTCTCACTGTGTAGGTCAGGCTGGCCCTGAACTCTCTGTGTAGTCCCGGTTGGCCTCAAACTCTGTGCCATCCTCCTGCCTCAGCATCTCGAGTGCTAGGAATATGAGCACGTGCCCCACCATACCCAGTAGGATATTTATTTTATTTATTTATGTATGTATTTATTTATTGTCTTTTTTTTTTTTTTGAGAGTTTCTCCCTATGCAGTTCAGGCAGGTCTTGAACTCACTTTGTAGCCCAGGCTGGCCTCAAACTCGCAGTGATCCTCCTGCCTCAGCCTACCGAGTTTTGGGATTACAGGCATGAGCCACCACATCCGCCTGGGATTTTTATTTTTTAACATGAACTTTTTTCTTTCTTTGTAGTCCTGGGGGATTGAGCCTAAGACCCTTACACTGAACTACATTACCAGACCTTTTCATTTTCTCATTTCGAGACAGGATCTCACTAAGTTACAAAGGCTGGATCTTAATCTGTGATCCTCCTGCCTCATTCTTCCACGTAGCTGGGATCACAGACACGAGCCACCACACTCAACTCACAAAAAGCGTTATTACAGGTCAGGTTCGATAGAAAACAGACTCAGAAGGCTGAGGCAGGAGGAGCGCTGCGTGTTCGAGGGGAATAATTTTGGGATCAACACCTGTGAGGACCTGAAGGATGCAGGGGAGGCAAAGGAAGAGGCCGGGCTCTGGTGTCCTGGGGACGACCACAGAGATGGGCTGCAATACAGCAAGGGGACCTAACCTTTTCATCCCAGAGCTGCCAGTGTTGGACTCTGGCTGCGCCTCGGGAAGGGCAGCACCACGGACAAAAGCTCTTCTTATCGCCTGACTCGGGACGACGAGGACACGGGCTGCCGGCCAAGCACTGCCAGCCAGTTCTGCAGCGTGGCCCAGGCAGCACAACCCCATGCGCAGACTAAGTGTTTCTTTCTGTCTCACCACGTAAATCTCCATGTAGACTCAATAGCTAGAAACAGCAACTTGCTTTAAAAAGAAAAAAAGAACTTGAGACAGGAGACTAACGCATGGCAAAATCTCTGAACTGAGCATGACCTGTGGCTCATAGTCTCCCAGGCCGCATGCGCAAACAGTTCCTGAACTGTGCACCTGGAACCAATCAGAGCAGTGTCTTTAATTCTCGCGAGAACTCAAGGAGGTTTTTCCATAGGACGGCCTAGAGCTGACATCAGCCAAAGATGGCTGCCCCACCTCCTGAGCGCTGTGCTTGCGCTCACGTGGGTCACTGTTACCCTACAGAGTGCGCTTCCTTTGCTGCTTTGACTTGGCCTGCGCTTGCTTAGCAAGCATGTTTCTTTTCCTATCTTTAATAAATGTAGAACCTCACTACGTTTTTGTGCTTGTCTTTCTCTATTCTTTTGCTCAGGACAGAAAGAACCTAGAAACCACCTCTAGGAGACTCCAGCACCCCAAAGCCGGTACCATCTGGATCCACTGAATTTCGTCTTAGCAGTGCTAAGACTTCATGTCAGTACCGAGGGATAGCAGACTGATCGCAGGCTGGGCAGAGTGGCACACACCTGAAATCCCAGAGTGGCAAGAACGAGTAAGACAGGAGTTAGGATCCTATTAGGATGATGGCGCCAACATAGGAAGCCCAAAATGGAGTCTGCTGTATTTCCACCCTCCAGAATCTTCCAGAAACATCTGCCAGGGGGCCCTGCCTCTGTCCAGAACCTCCTAAGGAGAATGAGCAGACAGGCCATCGGCTGAAGGACACGTGGCCCTGCATAGATACTGCATGAACACTGCACATCCTAAAAAGCGTATGGTCTCCTATAGGGCAGAGATCATATTGTTTACACGTGGCCCAAGCCCCCTTCTAAATCCCCTAAAAGCCCCTAGACAAAGAAGCTTCTTGTGTATCCTACTCAGGACCCCCTCCCAGCTAGCAAGTGCTTTAATTTTGTTGCCTTTGTATCATTTTTTTTTTAAACAGGATCTCACTATATAGTTCACAAACTCACAGCAATCCTCTTACTTCAGCCTCCCGAGTGACGGGATTATAGGTGTGCACCACCATGCTCAACTGTCTTGCCTTCATATCTTTTAAATAGATTTACTTTCACCCTACCTCCTCTATCCATGCCTCATCTGGAACATGATCCCAGTATTCCAATAATACCAGTGTTCAGGAGGCTGAGGCAGGAGGATCACCATGGGTTCCAGGCCAGACTAGGCCTCATAGTGAATTGAAAGACAGCCTGAACTACGTATCAAGACTTTGTCTCAAAAAAAAAAAGTCTGATACCAGCTCTGCTGTCTCATGTTAAAAGCAAACTAGAGCAAAGCCCAGGCAGTTGCCCCTCTCCTCTCTGCATCTGCCCAGCATGGACGATATCCCTAACACCAGCAACTGCACAGCAAGGTGCACTTCCTCCCACTGGGTCCACTCCACGTGACACGTGCAGGAGTCAGCAAGCAGCAGGGACAGTGCCCGCACAGCAGGTGCAGGGCCGCGTCTGTCCCTGACCCATCCCTGCGGCAGAGCTCAGGAGTCAGACTGGGGTCTGCACACCTTTGCACGCTAGAGATCCCAGAAGGGTTTTCCAACAGAAGAAAGAAAACAAAATCATGGAGACCTGAAAGAATGTTTGCTGCCCCTTTAGTGTTTCCTCAGAAACCTCTCAAAAGGCCCTCATGTCCTGAAGTTCTAAGGCTTAGAGCTCCGACGTACTTCAGCCTGTAATACTGGCCAAGTAAAAACATATTGGAAAGCCCAGCAGGGTGGCACATGCCTGTAATCCCAGCTACTCAGGAAGCCAAGGCAGGAGGATTGCAAGTTTGAGACCAGATTGGGCAACTTCATGAAACCCTGCCTCAAAGTAAAATTTAAAAAGAGCTGGGTGATCATATGACCATGAAGTATGCATACCTATGTTTAGAGCAGCACAATTCATAACAGCTAAATCCTGAAAGCAGCCTATATGACCATCCACTGATGGATGGATAAAAAAAATGTGGTACTAACCCACAAAGCAGTACTACTCTGCCATAAAGAAGGATAAACTTGAGGCATTTGTAGGAAAATGGAGGCACCTTGAGACCATAATGTTCAGAGAAATAAATCAGACACACAAGTTTAAATATCCCGTGGTTTCTATTATATAAGAAACCCAAAATATAAATAAAAGGTAAATAATAAGAAGTAGGAAAATAGATCCTTTTCACAAGGCCAAAGGGAACAAGAGATGGAAGGAGGGTACAGGGAAGAGGGATGAAAAAGGAGTTGAGATGAATCATGTCCGTGGACCAGCTCCCCACAAGAAATGCAAACACGGGCTGAGAGAAAGGAGAAGGGACGCAGCTTGGTGACACAGCACGCGTGCACCATGTTTGAGGCCTTGTGTTCAGAGGTAACTGAGGATCTTTCTGCGCAAGAGGGAAGAAAAGGAGAAAGACCGTTTTCGCCCATTATAAAAACCTGCCGGTGTTCAGCATAACTCAGTATATACATTCATGAACCACTAAATAATTAAAGGAGAGGGGACAGGAAACCAGCGACCGGGAAGGGCACAACCAGAAGGGGAAGGGGAGGGCAAGCAGGGGAAGGGGTTGGATTGACTAAGATATGTTCAACGCATGCACCAGCTTTCAAAATAATTGCATCCTCACATCACATTTTAACATGCACTGGCCAGGTGTGGTGGTGCACGCCTGTGATCCCAGCACTAGGAGGCTGAGGCAGGAGGATCACCACGATTTTAAGGCCAGCCTGGGTTACAAAGTGAGCTCAGAGCTAGCTGCAACTACATAGCAAGATGCTGTCAAAAAAAAAAAAAAAAAAGGCATGCACTAACCAGATATGATGCTTTAAGAAAAAGAATTGAAAAGTTGGCTTTTTGTGGCTATCTTCACTGGAAAGCAGAATGCAGCGATTCCTAAGCAAGAGGTGGCAGCTGAACCCCTTGTCCCACTGTTAACCCAGAAGCTTCTGACCAACCAGGCCTCCGGTGCTGCCCAAGAATTTGCATTTGCTGTTGTTGTTTTGAGAGAGGGTCTCACAATGTCCACACTGTGTAGCGTTGGTTAGCCTCCAATTTGCGGGGTTCCTCCTGCCTCAGCCTCCTGAGGGCTGGGATTACAGGCTCACACTATCATGCTCAGCAATTTGCAATTCTAAAGGAGGGCCTGGGACCCTAGTCAGGGCTGGGGTTGCAGCAACCCCTGCATGATAGGGTCTTTTTCCCTCACCTGCTTATCCTCGAGGAGCACCCCGATGGCCTCATCCCTCCTGCACGCAAGAGATTAGCAAGGGAGGGCACAGTCCTCATCCTCAGGGGGCCACAGGGGTTCCGAGCTCTTCGGGACCTGCATGAGGCTGTGCAGTTAGTTCGCGGGTGCAGAGCGGGGACAGAAACCCCCATTGAAGGCCCTGTTCCTCCACAATCCCACCACCATCGCATCAGGGAAATAGCAAAGGAGGTGAAGTCAGAGTAACCGGCTGCCCCAGCTCAGAGCGCGCTCCCCTCCTCTCATCTACACCCTGGGTCCCGTGGGTCTGGGAAGCCTGGGTGGAGCTGAGCGATGAGAGTGGGGCTGAGCAGCTGCCCCATCGGCGCAGCTGGCCTCACAGGGAACGGCAGCTGCACCTCCCAGATAAGTGACAGACACTGGGCACCAGCCAGGGCGGCACCGAGGGCTGCAGGCTCACACCTCACGCCCAAAGCCAAGTCAGCGGGAGCTCTCACTCCAGTTGTAGTGAATCCGATTTTCCTTTCTTCCAGATCTCTTGGAGCCTCCTCTTCCTTGCATTAGGTGTCTGGTTGCCTTTTTTATGCCACTTCTTTTTAGCAACTTCTGCCAAGCCCTTTAGAGTTTCTGAAATAAACCCAGTGTGCTGGTGCATGACTAGCATCAGGGCACTTAGGAGGCTGAGGCAGGAGGATCCCCACAAGTTGGAGGCCAGCCTGGGGCTATATAGTGAGTTCAAGCCCAGCCTGAACTATATAGTGAGACTGTGTCTCAAAAATCCAAAAAACAAAAACAAATCAAAGTTTTTGCAATAGAGGCTTTAATGGCTGCAGGTGAGCTTCCTCTGTGAAGTCGTCTTTCGTCTTCCCCTCCGGTCCCAGAAGATGCACTCAACAACAGCTGGCCTAGGAGCACAGCTAACCTCGGCCCGTGGGGGGCCTCCCGGGTAGACGCTTCACTTGGTTCCCATGACATCGCCAACTTTAGACTCCAGGCGCCTGTGACTCCCGCGCACACCGCCGAATTCCCGTCTCCGCCCGGGGTGGCCGCATCCCCGGGGAAGCTTGGCTCCGCGCAGGAACAGAGCCCAGGAAGACGCGCGCTGCGGGCCGCCTGCTCCGCTCCGGCTCCGGCTCCAGACAGGAGTGGTGTCCTCCGGCGCAGAAGGGAGGCGGGCGCCGCTCCAGGGCGCCACCGGAGGGGGCCTGGAGTGGCACGAGGGCACCCCCTCCCTTCCCTCTGCTTCTCCACCAGCCCACTGTCTGGGTTTGTCTGTTTTCCGGCTCCTCTTCCGGGCAGGAAAGGGAAGCCCATTCCCGCCAAGACTGCAGCACAGGGCCGCATCACCGCCCTCAGGTCCCCGGCGTCTGCCCGGTCCTGTTCCGCCTGGGCTGCGCCGCCGCCGTGGGCTGAGCGCTCAGGCGGCCTGTACCTCTCTGTGCTGTCATAAAGGTATGTGCCTTGCGGTGTCACCAAGAAGATTACATGTGTCCAGCACACAGTGTGTTTAGAACAGTGCCCAGCGCACTGCAGAGCCTTGACAAATGTCATGGAAACATACAGATGTTCCTCAACTTACAACTGCATTGCCTCCTGAGAAATCCACCAGAAGGTGAAAGTCTTGTCAGTCAAAAACTCATTCAGTATGGCATTGTCTCCCTAGTGTAAAACATAAATAACAATTAAATTAAAAAAAAAAAAACTGAAGGAGTGGCAGGACCCAGGATGTACAACAGTACGCAAGATAGATAACTATACTACTAATTCTCTGTTAGTTTATCAGGAGGAATAGTTTGTGTTGTCACTGTTTGGTTGTCTGATCTTTTTTATGCCTACATCTCGTAACTTGAGCAACTACTTCTAAGATAATTAAATGTAATATATTGACTAGTATTGATTTCTTACTGTTTTTTTTTTAATTCTGTATTACTTCTACCTTTTTTTCTGTTTTGCTTTTTTTTTAATTTAAAAAAAAAAAAAAACAACTCATTCAGTACCCAGGCTTCCCTGCACGGGACACCACGTCACTTGCTGTCCTTGCGATCATGTGCAGAGTGCATCACAAGCCTGGGAAAAGGTGCAAATTCAAAATTCAAAGTATGGTTTCTTTCTTCATCATAAAATCAAGAGATCATTAAGTGGAACCATCCTATGTATAAATATATACATATGTGTGTGTGTATTTGTATGAAGAATTCTTCTTTTTGGCTGTTATTGACATTACATATATATAAATTATGTATATATAGTAATAAAAAAAATATATATATATATAGTGATTTTTTTTTCGAGATAGGGGCTTACTATGTAAGCCAGGTTGGCCTCGAACTCACAGTGATCCTCCTGCCTCAGCTTCCCAAGTGCTGGTAATGCAGGTGTGTGCCACCACACCCAGCAGCTTTAATTTGTCCCCAGCAGGTGGGAACTGCATATGTCTGCAATACAGTGTGATATTTCAGAATATGCCTACCACGTGTGAGGATGAGACAGGGTAATTGGTGACGCTCTGTGCCCTCAAACAACTACCACCTCTTTGTGCCAGGAACAATCAGAATCTTCCCTGCCAGCTATTTGGAAATAAACAACTAACTGTCGTCAACCACAGTCACCCTAGTGCGTGACACAGCAGTAGGAGTTACTCTCCTGCACAGATGCGCCCGGGACCAGCTACCTGAGCTCTCCCGCTCATCTCTGCTGTTCCAACGCTGCATGGAAGCCACGAGAACCAGAATGCTCATGAAGAGTAAAACCTGTAAGGCGGAGTGTCACACGCCTGTGATTCCAGCACTCGGGAAGCTGAGGCAGGATAGCCACGGATTCGGGGTCAGTCTGGGCTATGACATGAGTTCAAGGCCAGTCTGAACTACACAGCAAGACCCTGTCTCAGCTCCCTCCCCAAAAAAGAATAAAAATAGAATTAGCAATAAAATTTATTAAAATCCACTACATTTAATGTTATCTGCCTTGAGCTTAAGAATACATGCTAGTCTCACAGGGCTTTGCTAGCTCATATCTGCTTGTCCTCCCAGATGTTAGGAAAAGGACTTAACCCTCCTGTGCCTCGGTGTCCTCATCTGTAAATTGGGGGTGTCAAAGGAACTCACCTCCTGGGGCTGTGTTAAGGATTGACATTCCAGAACACACCTCGCGTAGAACAAATGCAATTGAAATATTTGCTGCTGTGGCCAGGAGTTTGGCTCAGTGACTTAAGTGCCTGTCTGGCAGGTGCAAGGTTGTGAGTTCAATTCCCAGTGCCGCAAAAAAAAAAAAAAGAAAGAAAGAAAAGAAATATTTGCTGCTGTTATTTGAATTTCTCATCCCTTCACGCATTTTCACTCAGAGAGCAACGGAGGCTCAGCCATCAACGACAGAGGCGACCCACCCAGATACACGTGTGTTGTGCACCCTGTGCATGCACCCGATTTTCCGCTAAGAGACCCAGAACCCGGCAGAAATTACCATTTGATTCCCCAAACATAAAGACTGCAGACATGAGCCCAAACCGGACACTGATTCGGCAAACATTAATTCTCGCAGCAACCAAAGTAAGGTATGGAGAGATCGTTACAGTAGCAGTGGATTAGACACGGGAAGCAGGAAAGGTGAGATCAAGAGCTCACGTGGCTCTGCTCCTAACGTTTATCCACCAGCCCCAGGGCAGTGACGGTTTTGATAACAAGGGCAAGAACAAGGCAAAGTAATAAATACCCTAAGAGATGGAGTCTTGCTATAGAGTCGAATTGGAGATCCTCTTGCCTCAGCCTCTCAAATCCTGGGATTGCCATGCCCCGCTACACCTGGTCCCAAAATACCCTTTTAAAAAATAGATCAGCCAGTGCAGCACGCAAGACTCAGGCCACGGATTGCTTCCTGGCAATACTGTAGTATCGTGGGAGAAAAGCTCTCTTTGATCACATTCTAACTCATCAGTGCTTTAGTGGGGAAATAAACAACCACAGCACCATGCAGCTTAGCGGCCACTGCACAAAAACGGAGACAAGGCCAGGGAATCCATCAGATACACGGCGGCATCAGTTCCGCCTCTGTGGGAGTTAAACGCGCGCAAGAGCAGCTGTCATGCTGACTTCCATTAATAAACGTGATGGAAATGGCCCAGAGCGGGGCATTATTATTTACTGTGAACCAAAATGGACTGCTCTTTTGTGATCTGTCTTAAATTCCCGAGTGCCTTCCAATAGCTAGCGGGGCCCAGTGCCTCCCCCATCAGTAGTTCAACCTCCCGTTCTCCAGGGTAGCTGCAGGAGCCACAGAAGATGGGCCTGTCCGGCAGTGGGGGAAGGGCCGTGGGTCATCAGGCCACTGCTTTACCTTCAGATGTTCGCTGAACCCACAGCCTGAATTAATTCTCGCCGGGCGTAGTGACACACACCTGTGGTCCCAGCCCTCAGGAGGCTGAGGCAGGAGGATCACCACAAATTCGAGGCCATCCTGGGCTACATAGTGAGTTCAAGGGGATCTGAACTATTTAGTGAGACCTTGTCTCAAAAAAACAAAAACAAGGGACCAGGGATATGGCTCAGTGGCACAGCGCCTGCCTGGCAAGTGCAAGGTCTTGAGTTTGAACCTGGAACCAAAAAAAACCAAAAACTAAAACCAAAAAACCCGAGCTAAATTCACAAGCACTGTCTCATGCATAAGCACTGAGTTTCTGTCTTCTCCATGCAGAGGGGCAGCTCTGACTAGGACGGTGCTCAGTTGCCTATCGTAGCCCGCTTATCTTTATTTTATTTGTTTATTCGCTTATTTTTGGCATTTTGCTATGCGGTTCAGGCTGGCTTCGCACTTGCAGAGCTCCTGGCGACCCTCCCACCTCACCGCTCGAGTGCCGGGATTAGGGGCGCGCACCACCACACCCGGCTGTGAGTCCTTCGCTTTAGGCCCAGGTTCCCCCTGAAGTGCACAGGCTTGCAGCTGGGGGTGACCCCTTCCGCTGATCTCACAGTGACTCTGACAGGGCCTCCCCACCTGCGCCGCACGCCGCCACCACTCCCTGGGGGTCAGATCCACGAAATCCTCTCAGTCCCACTCTCAGGTTCACCCCTCCCTGACCGGCACTACACTGTTCAGCCCTGGCCCCTTCCCGCTGGAATCCCGTCCTTGAATCAGCACCCTGCTTCCAGTGCTTCTTTTTCTTTTTCTTTTTCTTTTTTGAAGTACTGGAGATTAAACCAGACAGGCTATCACTAAGTCCAGCCTGGGCTCAAACTTTCTATCCTCCTTCCTCAGCTTCCTAGAGAGCTGGAATCACAGGTGAGTGCACCACTTTCCACACTGAGCAAAATTCTTTTTGTTTGTTTGTTTTTTGGGTTTTTTTTGAGACAGGGTCTTACTGTGCAGTTCAGGCTGGTCTTGAATTCACCATGTAGTCCAGACTGGTCTCAAAGTCACAGTGATCCTCCTGTCTCAGCCTCCCAAGTGCTAGGATTACAGGCATGCGCCACCATGCAATTTCTTTTTTTTTTTTTTTAAGGATTTCTTCTGTCATGGAGGACAACAGTCACCCTTCCCTGGTCATGGTACCCATCAGATTGACCTAAATCATACTAAAAACTCAAGGTCAGAGCCAGGTGTGGTGATGCACACCTATAATCCCAGCACTCAGGAGGCTGAGGCAGGAGGATCATTGTGAGTTCAAGACCAGCCTGGGCAACAAAGTGAGCTCAAGGCCAGCCTGAACTGTATAATGAGACCATGTCTCAAAAAGCCAAAAAATCCTCAAGGTCAGCACATAAAACCCAGTCATGCACTGGCATTATCCAAAGATCAGGAGGCAACTAAATCAAGATTATCGGACAGTTTTGTTTTGTTTCGTTTTTTTATTTTGTTTTGAGACAGGGTCTCTTGAGGCTGGGGATGTGGTTCAGTGGTAGAGCTCTTGCCTTGCATACATAAGGCCATGCGTTTGATCCCTAGCACCACTAAAAAAAAAAAAAAAAGTAAAGATCATGTCATTGAAGAAAAAAAAAAAAGAAACAGGGTCTCATAACTCAGACTGTCCTTGAACTCACTATGTAGCCCTCAAACCTGCAGCAGTCCTCCTGCCTCAGCCTCTCAAATGCTGGGATTATGGGCATGAGCCACCACGCATGGTCACATTCTACTGTCTGGCTCTGCAACTTTGACTACACTAAGGACCTTCTATTAGTGGAATCTATACAGTGTTACTCTTTTTACCACTTTTCATTTAATGTAACATTTTCAAAGTTCATTCATAAAAGAACCTGTGTCAGAACTTCCGTCTTTTCTAAGACTGAGTAAGATTCTGTTTTATGTATGTACCACGGTTTCTATCCATGCCCCATTGCTGGACACCCAGATTGCTTCTACCTTGTGGCTATTATGGATAATGCTGCTATAGCCAGCATTCTTTCTTCCTTTTTTTTTTTTTTTTTTTTTTTTTTTTTTTCCTTCTGTCTTTTTGAGACAAAGTCTCACTATGCAGTTTGGGCTGGCCTTGAATTCACTTTGCAGCCCAGACTGGTCTCGAATTCACAACAATCCTCCTGCCTCAGCCTCCCGAGTGCTGAGATTACAGGCATGTGCCACCACACCCAGCATGACACATCTTTCTTCAAGACTCTTCTTGTAATTATTTTGGATATCAATCAGGATCGGTGGCACTCACCTATAATCTCAGCACTCTGGGAGGCTGAGGCAGGATGCATCACAAGTTCAAGTCCAGCCTGCACAATTTAGTGACTTAGTGAGACCTCATCTCAAAACAAAAAATTAAAAAATGACTGGTGATGTGGTTCAGTGCAAGGGTGCTGGGTTCAGCCCCCAGTACAACCAAGTCCTCTTTATTTGGCTTGTGTGATTTACTGCTGTTGAGTCCAATTTAAAATGATGGGCACTAGTTCAAATTTTGTAAAACAAGTGATTTCAAGCACGCAGCAGAAAATACACTTCGAAGAAGTATAAGGCCTAGAGACCTCCATTCAGTGACCCAATCAGGGTCCAACACCTCACGTCACAGACAAGGAAACCCCGTCCTAGGTCACAGTTGTCTCTCCTCAGCTGCACCAGCTCGGATAGGCACATAGTTTAGAGCCCAAGGCTGCTGGACATTTCAGGGATCGCTCACCACAGCCCAGCACCTCACCCTAGGAAGGGCTCCCAACTTGCCAAAAATTCATGGCTGGACTTGCTGACTTGTGGGGGGACCTCCCTGCAAAAAGCCACAGCACAAGGCAGAGTCAGAAAGTCCCTTTCTCTGCCCTCTCTCTGTACATCTGGATGGATTCATTGTCGGTGGACAGTGGACAAAGAAAAGCCTTTCTGCCACTAGAGTCACTGCCCGGAGGCCCGTGACTTCATCTTCCCCTGAACTGACTTCCCTCTGAAGTTATTTTTCAAGTGGACAATGACCTTCCGTGCCAGGGACGTGGCAGGCACATGACGCAGTCTTTCTGTCCGGCACTGGCACATGGGTTCCCAAGGGCACAGACAGCACAAGAACTTGGACAAGGCTGCTATTTGGGGTGCAGCTCTCTTGGGAGGGACATGAGAAACATTCTTGAGAAAAATGGCAAACTCTTGCAGAGATCCGGCTTAGAAAAAGGCACGAGCATCTCTTTCTGGGAAGGATTCCCAGTCTGACTTGTACATTACTCAGGGAGCGGAGCATTTCCGCCCGGGACAGGCTGGGTGCCCCCAGGGGAAACCCTGAGCTTCCTCCTGACCCACTTGCCTCTTCCCGACCTTGGGGAGAGCCACACAGAAGGAGGGCTTCCTGTCCTGCGGGCGGTGGCGCTAAATCACACTGAGACCACGGAGATCTCAGATCCCCGCCATCTTCCTGCTCCGCTTCGGCTTCCGCTGCCTTAGCCGAGCCGGGGACGGAGAGCTTGAGCAGAAGCACCGGGTACCGTGAGGAATTCATGGAGTCCCAGAAACCAGCCTCAGACGTCCGGTCCCCGGAGCAAGCCCAGGGTGTCAGCCACAAACCCCGATCAGAGCAGAGGTGGCCACTCCCCGCCGTGGGGGCTTGGTGTGGTGCTGAGGGAACTGGAAGATGTGGCTGGTGTTTGAGAGGCACTTGGAGGCTCCTCAGATAAACTAACTATACTCCTACACTCCGGGGCCCACGACCAGCGGTGTGATCTACATCCTAGGGTTGAGTGTGGATGACGCAGCCATGATCTGAGACCATCTGAACCGCACATATTTTGTTCGTTTGGCTTTTGTTTTTTAAAACAGGGTCTTGGGTAGGGGATTTAGCTCAGTGGTGTAAGCACCTGCCTGGCAGGCATGAGATTATGGGCTCGATCCCCGCTACCAAAAAGTAAAATAAAATAAAATAAAATAAAACAGGGTCTTGCTCTATAGCCCAGGCTCACCTGGAACTCAAGGCAATCCTCCTGCCTCAGCCTCCAGTATCCTGGGATTACAGGTGTGCTCCACTATGCTCAGCTGAAAGCAGTCCTTGACCAGGAAATTCCCAGAAATTTTACCCTCCTGCCTTCTACTACCTAGAGTGATACGGGCTGGTTCTGCCCAGTTTCCATCTTACCATTCTGTCTAACATTCTCAGGCAGGAGACTCTAACCAACTGCAAAATCTAGTGCCTGTTACTACTACATCTTTCTAAAAGGAAATTTCAACCAGGCATTGTGGCACACACCTACAGTTTCAGCACTTGGGAGGCAGAGGCAGGAGGACCGCTGTGAGTTCAAGGCCAGCCTAGAGTATATAGTGATTTCAAGGCCAACCTGGACTACAGGAGACTCTGTCTCAAAAAAAAAAAAAAAAAAAAAAAAAAGGACTTTTTATTCTAATATTACTATAAAAACAAGAAACCATTTTCTTAAACAGAAACCCATTTTTGTTGCTGCTGTTGTATTTTGTTTTGCTTTGTTTTTGTTTTCAGAGACAGGTGGCCTCCAATGCAGGGAGATGGTCCTGCCTCACCCTCCCAAGTGCTGGGATTACAAGCATGCACCACCATGCCCAGCTTGAGAAGCCCTCTCCAAAGGGTATATTTTCAGAAAGGGAGAGTGGGGAACTCACATCAGCCAGTATCTCCTGAGTTCCAGTTCACCAGCCCCACTTCACAGAGAGAAAACGAGTCCTGGGGAATGTATTCAAGGACACACAGCAGTACTGGACA
This sequence comes from Dasyprocta punctata, assembly GCA_004363535.1. NCBI lineage: Eukaryota > Metazoa > Chordata > Mammalia > Rodentia > Dasyproctidae > Dasyprocta > Dasyprocta punctata. The sequence continues at coordinate 47,580 of RJWM01015089.1, forward strand.
AGTGACCTGTGACCCACTGCAAGCCAGTGTTCTTCCTGAGTCACAGAATCATTTCTAATGGTCTGCCCCAGGGTCTGATGTTATATTTTGTTTTTCCAGAAATGAACGTGTACACTAGCTTTCCATGATACTTTAGCCACTTCCAGGGGGAATTCGGGGGTTTTACTTCTGTATGTGTCCAAGCTGAGTAGCGCCCTGTGTGCCCCCAACACTGGCTGGGGTGGCAGAGGCCCCACAGAAAGGCCCTAGCTGTGCTACAGGTCCTGCTGTTCTGGAAATCATCAGATTCGCTAGGCTACACTCACCAGGCGCTCTCATTCTTTCATTTCTCTCCCCCTCCCCCTCCCCTTTCTCACCCCTCCTCCTCCCCCCTAACCCACCCCCACTCCCACCCCTACTTCTCTCCTACGATTCCTAGGGTCTTGTGCCTGGCCTGAATACTCAGCTCTCTGGATCAGGTTCCCTTAAGGTCAGGCACTCTCCGTGCTCCCCCTGTCCCCCTGACATAGGAGATTAGGACGTGGCAAAGCTGGCTGGGGAAGTACTTGTGACCTGTTAACCGTAAGATCCCAGAATACTTACACAGAACAGTTCTCGAAACTCTGTACATGGACTTCTCGCGAGAACTCCAGCAGGTTTCCAATAGGACGACCTAGACCTGACCTCAGCCTGAGACTTGGGAGCCCAGCACGGCCTCTCTAGACCCGGATGTAGGAGTTCTCGCGGGTTTCCTCGAGATCTGAACAGCATGAAAGACACAGGTGCCAAAAAGAGGTTGCCATTGTAGTATTTCTCAGAATGACCCACTGTGCTTTCTCTAGGGTGTCCTTTTATTACTTTTTCCTCTTTCACTCGACCTAAGCTCACTCAGCAGAGCCAGTTTCTCTTTCATTCTTCTTTACTTTTTTTTCTTTTCCAATCAGGTTTTATTGGTACATTTTAAGTATACATAATGATCACATTCATCATAATTTGTTCCTGTACATGATGTAACTTATTTCTTTTTTCCCCTCATTTCCCTACCCTCCCTTCAACTCCTCCCCTCCCCAATTACAAAAGCTTTGTTTCTATTTTTTCCTTCTTTCCTCATTTTTTTTACTTTTCCCTTCTTTCCTTTCCCTTCCCCCCCCCTTGCACTTTTACTTTTTCAAATAAATTTTGTCATTGATTTTCACTTGTTCCCCTCAATTCTCTGAGAACCAAGAATCTAAGACCAGAGGGAGAAGCAAACGACTCAGAACCAACTGGCGAACCACCTTTTTTTTTTTTTTTTTTTT
>RJWM01015090.1:0-48229 GCA_004363535.1 Dasyprocta punctata
GGGGTATGCAAAGACCAGGACCCACTGCCGACAGGTGGTTGAAAGCTGAAAGGCACTGAAGAAGTATCTTTCAAAGTCATTTTCAGACACTGTCTCAAGAAATGTATTTCTTGTGTGCTTTCTCGGAAACTCTACAGAAGTCAGGCAGCAGACAAGGCAAGAGGAAGGCGTGAGATTCCACCCTGGAGAGCTGCAAAGGGAAAAGCCAGGAAGAGCAAGCCTGCAGCCCAGCAAACCCCACAGTGAATCGGGAGGGACAAGGCTCCCAGGGACCACAGGCGTCACACGTGAGCGAGCAGCAAAGGAAAACACAACAGGCAAAGAGCCACTGGTGCTTGGGGGAAACCCTCCCTGGGACAGAATAAACAACACTCCACTCCAGGAGAAAGAGTGAAAGCGGAAACTACAGAGTGCCATGTACACTAGACAATGCCTGTCTCGCGATCATAAAACCGGTGAGCACAGATCAGACCGAACCGTAGTTGCTCATGTCAGAGGCTGCAAGCACAGAATGTGCGGGCATGCGGGCCAAATTCACGCGTCATATCAACCTGGCAGACAGCGCAACAACTGGGCTGTCAAGAAACAGTAGTTTAGGTATTTTCTTTAGAAATAATGAAACAAATAGCAAAAGAAATAGCTAACAGAAAAAACTAAGACTGCTCAGGGTACAAGCCAGTTAGGACTGGTGCCCAGTGCACACGACTGTTAGCGCGGGGCATGGGTCCCCACGACCACCCAGGCTCAGGACTCGAAACCTCATGGGGTCGTGCTCACAGCTAAAAGCCGTCACAGAGAAAGGGTATGAGCGAAACCGCGACGAGAATGGCAGTCGGGACCAATCTGGAGGAATCCAGCACGAGCTCAAAGTCCTCCAACCAAGGGTCACCCAGAACACCAGGGCTCCTCTGAGCCAGGAGACGGGGACCCAGGGTCTACGTCCAGGCTCAGCGCACAGGCACACTGGGCCACGCAGGCTCTGAAACGGAGGCGCCCAGCCCGAAGCCGCCTGCCAGCATGGCTCAGGCAGGAGGCGCGGCTCCAACCAGCAGGGAACGGACCTGCTCCCGGCCAAGCTCCTGGCCTGCGGAGGGCGATGGGGCCTGCAGCTCTCGGTCACACACGGCACGTCTGGCGTCTCCAGCTGCCCTTGCACATTACTCCAATTAAATTGAAGGTCATAGAAAACCTATGTCCACAGAAAGAACAACTGTAAATCTTTTAAAATATGATTATCAGTATTCTTTTTTTTTTTAACTTTATGTGCACAAATGAGACAGAAATAACCCTTTGGGACCAAGTGCGTCTAGAAGGCGCCTTATGGTTCGCAGTGAAACCCTTGCCATGGCAAGCGTTTGAGGTTCCCACTGGTACTTGGTAAACACAAACCAGCATTCACTTTCACAGGCTGGAGGATCATTCTCACACACACCCCACAGACCAGTCATCACCCAATTCCACTGCCATTTGGTTAATCCCTTCAAATCCACAAACCCTGTTTGAGGTTCCCACTGGTGCTCGGTAAACACAAACTAGCATTCACTTTCACAGGCTGGAGGATCAATTCTCACACACACCCCACAGACCAGTCATCACCCAATTCCACTGCAATGCGGTTAACCCCTTCAAATCCACAAACCCTGTTTGTATCGTTTAATGGAGATTTTATTCTTTATTTGGGTTGTTCTGTTTTCCATATACCTTCTTTATATATCTCCAGACTTAATCTTCTATTTAGCTTCTTCCTTACCCCAGGTATTTATTAAAAGATTAAAAACAAACGTTTAGAGCCTCAGATGTAACTCATAGAACTTCACTTAACTACAAAGTGATACAAGGTTTTCCACACTGTTCTCCCTCGTCACATTAAACAATGTCCCTAAAACGAGATCCACAGATAAAATCAGTTTAGGAGATAGAAAAGTCTACGATTGCATCATAAAGAATATAATGCATGAAATATTTTTTTAATTGACAATTATTAAAGAACCAAGGACAAGAAAATAGAAAAATTAACAAATCACCCCAGGAAATAGACAATGCAAAGTCAACTTCAAGCAGCAGCTAAAATCTAAAAAGCAGGGCCAGGGATTTAGCTCAGTGGCATAAGCGCCTGCCTGGCAAGTGTGAGGTCATGAGTTTGATCCCGGGTACCAAATAAATAAATAAATAAATATTAAAAATAAATAAAATCTAAAAAGTATAAATTATGCCCATTATTTTAAGAGAAAAGCTTATAAATTCTGAGGATTAGAACGTCAGATGTCGAACAATGAACACTTGAGCTGGGCATGAAGGCGCACACCTGCCTGTAATTCCAGCACTCTGGAAGGCTGAGGCAGGAGAACTGAAAGTTCAAACCCAGCCTGGGCAACTTAGTGAGACTTTGCCTCAAAAAGTTTTAAAAGGCCTGAAGATGCAGCTCAATGTGAAGGTCCTGGGTTCAAGTCCCAGTACCATGGCGGGGGTGGAGGCAGTCGAAACCCTAACACCTAGATAACTTCACCTCCTGACCGCAAGTGAAAGGCTGGGAAAGCCGGGACTCAGCACTGCGAACAGCTGCCCAAGCCCCAAAGATACACACACTGCATATGTAGCTCAGGCAGCAGAGGGGAAAACCTCACAGGGAGTGCAGTTAAAATCAAAGTGCTATCAGTAGCAGTTGCTCTAAACGTGGGAGACAAAAAACAACTGGCTTTTAAAAAATATTTTCTTAGTTGGGCATGGTGGCGCACACCTTTAATCCCAGCACTCGGGAGGCTGAGGTAGGAGGAGCGCTGTGAGTTCGAGGCCGGCTTGGGCTACAACGCGAGTGCAAGGCCGGCCTGAGCTACATAGTGAGACCTTGCCTCAAAAAACCAGGGCTCGGAGTTTGGCTCAGTGGCTTAAGCACCTGCCCTGGCAGGTTCGAGGTTGTGAGTTCAATCCCTGGTGCCTCAAAAAAATAAAAAAATAAATAAAATAAAAAATGTTTTCTTATAGAAGTATTTAACAGTGAAACAACATTTTTTTTTTTGTACTGGAGACTGAACTCATGACCTCGCGCTTGCCAGGCAGGCGCTTGTGCCACTGAGCTAAATCCCCAGCCCTGAAACAACATTTTTAAAGGGATGGTACGTCCTTTTGTGAAGCAGGCCTCTGTCTTGCTACATTTCACAGTCACATAAGCTATTGTGAAGAGTATCTGAAATCAGAATTTAACTGGGGATGGAAAGGAAAAATTGACACCACTGGTTATAAGGGGAACTAGATAAGGGTATCCTCCCATGGTTTCCAAACAGCGCACAAGCACTGCGCCAAACACACTGAAGAGCTCTGGGGCGTCTGAAGTGCCACTGAAGCAACTGTCAAAAACTGTCAGCCACTGCGCCAACTAGCGGCCAAAAGGAGTTCGGTTCCAACCTCCAACAGTACTATCTTTTCCTTGATGACACTGCTTTGTTGAAACTGTGTCTTCAGGATAGCAGGACAAAGACAGACAGAAGGGAGAGAGGGAGGGAGGAGACAGGCAGAGAGAAACAGTGGGAGAGAGAGAAAGAAACACCATAAAAAATTTACACAGAACAAGAAGTGAGGGTAATGATGGCTAGTCTGGTTGGTAAGGTGTGAGGCCTTGTAGATGACCGCACAAGCGCATGCTATTCATTTCAGTTACCTAAGAGTGAAATACGCTGTTCTCTTTCAACTTTCGTACTACACAGCCCTTCTTTGGTACTCTGGGGGTTTGGATGCAGCAACTCTGTGGAGTGTAGACTGCACAGGACCCACACGCATCTTTCTGTAGACAGGAAGCCATCCTTGGGATACGGACAGTATCTAAGGCCACACCAGTGTCCATCAGCGGCTCCTACGCTGTCCTGTTTAGGGAAGAGTCTGCACACGTCACACAGGTGTGGCGAGCCCGCCATGTGTTTATATAAACTATGTAAACTATGGCAGACTATGTACGGTCACTACATATAAACGAGCTGGAGTGTAAAGTTCCAATTAAACAAAAACACTGCCTCACAGCTGAGTCGCTTCACTGGTAAACACTGGAGATGGGGTGTAGTTTTATCCTCAACTGTCACAAGGGGCTCTCAATTTTCAGTGCTTTTGAATTTAACCTTTATTTTATGGAGCTCATAATACCACGGTATCAGCTCAGATAGTAATTCCAAGGGAGTTCTACCAGTATTTGTGCTTTCAACAACCTTTTATCCAACCATTTCGTATTTAAATAACTTTATAACCTTTTGAGATGATCAGCCTGAAGAACTTCACTCAAATATCCACAGCCCCACTGGCCATCGCACGGCAGGTGCTCTACAAACACTGTCCCCTTTCTCTAAACATAAGGACTGTTCAGGACAGAATACACACACGTCTGTACACACACCTTTACGTGTAGAGGTAGAAAATGCCTTTGGAAGAATACACTAGGACCTATCACCGTGTCACCCCGGGGAGGGATGGTAGACAGCTGAGGCGACACGGCACAGGGTAGACTTACAATTCACACCCTTACGGGCTGTGAGCATTCTAAGTTTCAATCAATAAAATAAGTGCTAAGTGCTTTTTTTTTCTTTCTTTTTTTTTTTTTTTGGTGGCACCAGGGATCGAACTCACAACCTCATGCCTACCAGGCAGGCACTTAAGCCGCTGAGCCAAACCCTCAGCCCCAGTGCTAAGTGGTCTTAATGAAAAATATAATCCCATTCTGTACATCTCACCCAGACCTCCAACGCTCTACAGAGAGATGGGAAAATGCACTGATAGTGAGTTTAGTAAACAGGAAATACATCAGGTTCAAATCTTAGCTCTCTGTCTGGAACACAGCTGTAAACTGTAAGCGCCTCAACTCCTCTGCTATTACCTATATTCATGCAAACGTGTAAAAGTATCAGAATAAACATATCCCCCTGAAAAAAAAGTCTGAAGGCCTGAAAGGTTTTACTGCTTTTTCTTTCCCTAATTCTCTATTTGAAAAGACCTTCAGAAAAACATGACATTTTTAAAATCCAATAAACTCAAAAGGCCAACAAGAAGCCTGGGAGAAAATACTGGTACTAAACATGACAAATAATATATAAAATTACTTTTAATAAAGCAGCCTTGAAAATAAGAGCCCACACCACTGTCGATTCCCTATGGTCTTGTTTTGGAAGTCCCATATCGTTTCCATTGTTTTGTTGGGTTGGGTTTTATTCTCTTTTGTTTTGTTTATGTCAAATCCGATGGCAGGAACAGCTATTTCAAAGATAGCTAGATATATTACGGTAGCAATTTTGGATTTACTATTGGTTTGTTTTTAAGTCCTTTATTGTAGCCATTGTTTTGTTTTTAATGTTTCTATTCTATTCTGTTCTGTTTGATTTTTACTATTTCCAAAATTATCTGCAGCTATTTTGAAGACATCAAAAGGCATTATGGTAACTATCATTGATTTCATAATGTTCTGAAGTCCTGTATCTCTTACACTGGATTGTTCTGGTTTTACTGTTTTATCCTCTCTAAAAGAAAAAAGAGAAAATAAAGAGCCCATATCCCCAAGACTCATACAGAAGAATAAACCCCATTTGCAAACACATCATAATGTGTGGCATTGGTGGTATAGTGGTGAGCGCAGCCGCCTTCCAAACACATTGTAATATCATGATACCTGTTTTGGCCCAACTGCAGACACCTACGGACACAACTTTTAAAATCTCCCCTAAAGCAGCTAACCTGCAATTTCACCTGAGCTAAGGGCACCATGGGACGGGAGGAATGTTGCAAAAACACTTACAGGCAAGTAAGTGTTTACAGCTGCTGTCACTTGAAGCAACAGGTAACAGGGCAAGCACACTGACCAAAAGTCCAGAGCCAGAAGGCTAAGAAACGGCACGTGACGGAGAGCAGTGGGCACACCTGGTGGTGTCCCAGGCTCCCAGGTGCTATCCCGCATCCTTCAGTCCCGTTTTCTTTCCAAGCCCAGCTGGCCTGCCCTACCTGACCTATCTTCAGGTCCCTGGGTCTTTGCTTTGTCTGCTCACATCAGCCCTGATGCATTCCAGTGAATTTCTTATTTCCATTACTAACCTTTTCAATGCCACAATTTCTGATTCATTTTAAAATAATTTCTCTTTATTGGTATTCTCTGTTGATGAGAGTTCTGATGCTTTCCTTCAGTTCTTTTCTTTTTCTTTTTAGATGGTGTTGGGGGTCAAGCCCAGGGCTCCCAGGGTGCTTGCTGGTTCAGTGTTCCGTCACTGACAACATCCCTGGCCCTTCCATTAGTTATTTTAGCATGCCAAAGCCACAGAAGAGGAGTCCCAAAAGGAGAGAGAGGGAAACAGAAAGAATCTTTGAAGAAGTAACAGCCCCAAACATCCCAGTTCAATCCAGAAGCTCAACAAACTTCACCGGGGTAGAGTCAAGGCAGTCCACACCAATCACGAAGAAGGGAGACAGTTCACCAGGAACTGCTGACTTCTCTTCAGAAACCAGAGGCCAGAAGGCAGAGGAATGACACAAAGTACTGACAGAAAAATCTCGTCAAGCAGGAATACCTTATCTGGTAAAACCATCTTTTGAAAATCAAAGATTAAAAAATTAAGGCCTTTTTTGATTGAGAAAAACTAAAGCCAGGCATGACAGCACACACTTGCTGAAGCAGGAGGATCTCCCTAAATATGAGGCCAGCCTGGGCTACTTAATGAAGCCATGTCTCAGAAAACGCCAAAAGACGAAACAAGAAAAGCCGAGAAAAGTCAACACCAGGAAGACCTGCCCCACAAGACATGCGGGAAGGAATCCTCCACAGTGACAGGCATAGGCGCTACATGACGATCAGACCCACGTGAATGGTAAATGCCGGGGTTGCCAGACAAGCCATTTTCTCACGTCCGACACCACAGGTATTTTTTTCCACACCGAAACTCTTCAGATACCAGCTGTCCTCTGATTCAACTCAGTTCTGAGGTGCTCATCCAAGAATCCGTCAGCTTCCCAAAGTTTAAAGGCTCCGCCCACAAGACTGCCTCGCTTCAGTCCCAGTCACACATGCCACTCTGCCCGCTGCTGCACTTCGGACCAAGCAGCCAGAAATCCGGGGTCCTGCAACTTCTGACAGGTTCAGCAACTGGCAAAAATGGCTCACAAAACTCTGGGAAACCCTTGGTTCACATTTACCAGCTCATGATAAGGGACACAAAGGACACGCATGAAGAGCTAAGTGAAGAGGGACACAGATGAGAGCCAGAAGGGTCGCAGGGGAAGAGCCTCCCAGGACCAGGACGCACTCGCCGCCCTGCAGCACCGGGACGCCCACCCCTCAGAGGTCTCATGAGGCGGCGCCTCACAGGCACAGCTGGCGGAGCTCAACGGCCCCCATTCACACCTCTCCTCCCGCCCCAGCCTCCAGTCCCAGGCGGGCTTCCCTGGCAAGCAGCCCCCACTCAACAGTCTTTAGGGGCCCACGCACTTTTATTAGCAGACACTCAGGTGTGCCTGAAAGAGGCTACAAAGTGAGCACAAGGCCAGCCTGAACTGCAGAGTGAAATCCTGTCTTAAAAACAAAACAAAACAAAAAGACTAAATAAATAACCCAAGATGAGATCCAAGTCAGCTAATCCTGTTATTTCTCCCCCACAACCCAAATCCACTGTTGCTAAATCCTATAAATTGTACTCTATAATGATTTGTGCTGTTAACCTACTCCTCTGTATCCCAAATGACACTGTCTTACTGCTCATCTCAGTTATTACAAAAACTTCCTAACCAGTCTTTCTGCATCCAATCTTATGCAACCCCACTTTCTAAAGTCCATACTCTGCATTCCAGAATGATTTTTCTCAAATGAAAACAGTATCGTGCCTCTTTCCTGAGTAATAGCCATAAACCCCGTGATCACCCATAGGAAAATGCGTGGCAGGAAGCACTTTCGAGGATCAATCTGCAGTCTTGTAATAACCACAGCTGTGGCAAACTTTCCACCTTCCAAAGTGTCCCCACGCTCTCCTGCCACATGTATCTGTCCAACTTCCCTTCGGCCTAAAGTTCCTTTCTTCAATCTCCGCCTCAGTCATGCCTAGTCCTTAAGCTTCAAGTGCAATAAAATTCCCGGCACCTAGCATAGTCCCTGTCACTAACAGGGAGTTACAAGGAGCTGAGCCAGTTTGGATCTTGCTTTATGTTCTGTCTCAGTAACTGCTACTTGCTTATAAGAAAGAGCTGAAATTTCTCCGATGGTGTACAAGACTATCCTCATCCATCATTTGGTGCCTGCCTACCTTCTCTGGTGTCTCCCCAACATCTAACTAGATAACCTTGCAGATCCCCACAATACAGTTTTGCATGCTTTCACCCACACTGTTCCTTTTACCTAAATGCCAATCATTTCAATGCCTGTCCAGTTGTTTTCATCACCTTCTATCTGCAGGTTTTCTTGACTCTGCCCCCTCTACAATCTCATCTTTGCTTCCTACCTTCTTTGTACATCCTTGAACACCCAGGCTATCTCCCATCAATCCTAAAAACATATTGTACTGGTGGGCTGGGGTGTCCCAGTGGTAGGGTTCTCCTAGTATGCCGAAGGCCCTGGGCTCCACCTGTTCACAGTTCAAGAGATAAAGCTTGACCACCTGAAGGCAGGGTTGTCCTATCTATCTTCAAGTCCTTTTCACCTGGGAAAGAACCTGTCACACATTAATTGCTGTATTCTAAACAATTTACATTTTCTTTGTTCCTTCTTACCTAGATACAAGCATCTGTGAGGCGTCTTCTTCTGAAAAAGAACATACTCTCAGGCAATGTTAGGGACCTAATCTCTCTTTACCAAGCAAACAGCTTTGCAAATACACCTGTAAAATAAAGTTAACATGCACTTTCTTACACTACATCTAAGTTGGGGGAGGGGGAACAGTCCCTATAGATCTGTAAGAAATAGCATTTTGAAGAGAGAGCGAATTAAGTTCTCTTATGTAGTTTCTAAATACTTTTTTTAAAAGTACTTATCTGTAGTTCCTGTTAAGCTAGCCTGTCCCCTTGGACTTTGGGACACTTTGAATGAAAAGTGGGAACTACCCTACTGACTTCCTTGCTACTCTGACTACTGCCAGGACAGCTCATTTTCAAGTAGATGCCAAAAAACCAATTATCAAAAAGTCACCTACACAATTCCAAAGAAACAAAATAAGGCTACATTTCTCATTCGCAGATTCATTTCTTTTAGAAGTGCTATCTCCCGGAACACCCAACCACAAGGGGGGCTAATTCTTTAGCACCACTCGGATATTCTGTGAAAGACTGCCAGAGATGACGAAGGCACTGCAGCATTCAAACCCGTCCCTCAAACAAGAACTGCGGGAAAGCGTCTCCAGCGGGACCAGATAGTGCACCAGCCCAATAAATCCCTCCAACTAAAATTTCCGCGATCTGCAAGAACGCTACCAGGCCTCGGGGCAAACGCCGCGCGCCGGGAGGGCCGCCCTGCAACGCTGAGTCTCAGAACCTGAGCCAGCAGAGCAGCAGCAGTCCCGGAGCACCGAGGTGCGGTAAAACCTGTTCCACAGGGGCACACGGGAAAGAAGGAAAGGACAGCGAGCTGACCTCGATTAAGGGCTGTGTGGCATAAGCACCCTTGGAAACGGCCTGGAAAGGGAATGCTGGATTCCAGGTCGGTCCGTCCACCCCGCTGAACCCGGACTCGGACCTGCGCCCCGCGCGTCCGGCCCGGGCCCGAAGCGCGCGAGGCGTGGCCCCTCTCTCCCTCCCTCCCGCCGCGGGGCCGCAGAGCCCGGCCGGGGCGCAGAGTGGGCGCAGGGCCCGGGCCCCTCGCTCCGGCGCTCGCCGAGGACTGACACGCCCCCACCCGGCCCCGGCTCGGCCCGGCTCGATCCCGACCTCCAGCCCGAGCCTGAGCCTGAGCCCGAGCCCGCAGCCGCCTGACAGACGGAGGACTGCCGGGCACTCAGGGCACCGCAGCCGCCACCACACATGCTCTCCCGGCTGACCTGCGCTGCCGCTGCCGCGCAACCGCACACCCTGCGGCCTCTCCCGCTCACGCCGCCGCCGCCTTCTGCGCTATGCCCCCGGCTGGCCTCAGGCGCCCCATTCCCACCCCGCCCAGCCCCCGCCTGTTTACTGTGATTGGAAAGGAACGCGACGGTCCGGCCCCAGCGCGCACGCGCACCCGCTCCTCCCGCTGCCGCCGGCTTCCCGGGTCGCTGCGCTGTGACGACTAAGGCCGTCAAGGATGAGCGCCCGGGGCCCTCGCGTGGGACATGTTGGGAGCTGTAGTCTACAGACTCCAATTTCGAGCCTTCCTGAGGCCCACTCTTCCCGGAAGCACACTACAACACCCAGAAGACATCGCGCCTCCTCCTCTCGCCCCTGGGCTCACTGAGGTGACTGGAGCGCGCGCGCCCAGCACTGGCGCTCTGCAGGCGCCTGCGCAGTACGAGCCCTGGGGACTGGGAGGCGTGGTGCCTACTCTAGCAAGTCAGGCGAGGACGTGGGCCTGAGGAATGAAGGTGCGTTCGTCCTCACGCTTGGGCGGCCTGTCCCTTTGCTTGCTGCCGAAGTCCACACTGTCCGGCGCGGAATTCAGCAGTCCTAACCGGTCCAACCTGCCCGTGCACCGCCTCCCCGCCGCGGGCGGGGCCTGTCTGGCTTCCCTGGGTGGACTCGCTGGTTTGGGGTGGGGACGCGGGCTCAGGGGTTCAGAGGAAGGGAACACCTGGGCTGTGCGGAGAGCGTCGCGACAAACTGTCAGGGCGTCCTGGGAAGTCCTGGGATGGGAGCTGCACGTCGCCAACGGAACCGAGTTCCCGCCAGAGCCCTTCACAAGGCCCCGAAAAATCGTCGCCTCGTGCGCACCAAGAGCTGAAACCCGGCAGGCCTTTGAGCCTCCTTGTTTTATTAATTTAGGCAGTTACTCGATGAGAGACGGGATTTTGACCTCTCAGGCCTCCAGTCACTCGTTTCCTGTGAGCCGCACTTCATTCAGAACATCCTGCCCCCAAGCACGGTGGCGCATTCCTGTAATCCCAGCGCTCAGGAGGCAGAGGCAGGACATGGCCGAGAGCTCCAGAGTAACCTAGAGTACTCTGTCTCCAAAAAGAAACCAAACACTTCTTTGTTGAGCTGGTCACTGGCGTCCATTTTTGCGCTGTGCTCCATTTTTGGCCTTTCTCACATCTGGCCCCGAGTCTGTTCCACGTGCTCTGCTTCTCCTTTATATAGAGAGCTCGAAGTTGGACAAGGAGGTTCCGGAACAGCCTTCCTATGGCCCCTCCGGCAACACGACCCTCGCCCAGGAGTACCAGGATGGCCACTGACCATGCATACGCTCTGCTTCTGCCAACACTGATTCCATCAAGGGACAAGCAGGGACCTAGCTAGACATTCTTGATTGAAGTGGCTTTATGGACACAGACAATTGGGAGTGACAGAGTTACTGCCGGTGGTCATATTTCCTATAGCATGGAGTGGGCTATCTGCAGTAGGAATGACAGGCGGAAAGGAAAAGGAAGGACAGAAGAAACAAGTTGTAGAGTGCATCCTAATTTCAGCTCATGTTTTCTTCCTTAAGTGTTATGAGCATGCGAGCACAGATGGGCCAACCAATACATGATCCATATCTGCATTTATTATGTCGAACAGAACTGTGAATATGGAGCGTATTTGGTGGCTGCCTCAGCATTCTTTCCTCCCTCTTAAGCCATGCAGCATAACCATTATCTCAGGCCACTGTGTTTCAGAGATGGTTGTTAAATAACCCTACTAGAACCAATGAGCCCACAAAGACTTGAACTGGAGCTCCCAGTAAACTGCAGCCTCCTTGCTCTTGTGTAGTGTACAATCAGTACATGAGGTCTGCAAATATGACCATTTTTCTCCTATGAGGGAAAATCCTAGAGGATAAGAATTTAGGGGACAGACAGCCAATGGGGCCTGTGGATGAACTCAGTACCCTCTCAAATGCTGGGAAGATGAATGATAACATTGTGTTTGATGGAATCATTAAAACCTTACCTTTTTAATACTGCAAAATATCCTATCCTACAGACTGTGTAGAACAGGAAGCTTTCAAAGACTAGTTTAAACTTGTGAGCCGTAAGTGCCCTGGGTCCTTTAAGCTGGTTGCTATAAAACTTCTAAGAACTACCCTTAAATGGATGAGAACTGAAAATATACTTCTCAGTGAACTAAGTAAGTCACACATATGTGATTACCACATTGTTGCACTGGTGTGATGAACTGAAACAAAATCTATGTATATAAAAAATTAGTTGGGACAGTCAGAGAAAAAGAATTTTGAGTGAAATGTAGTTTTCTCAGGGTCATCTTCAGATTTTATTTTTAATGCAGAATGTTTATTTGAAAACAATAGAGTATTCATAACAAAAAAGGTGTCATGTAGCAGGTTTCTCTTGATACACTGAGGCAAAAGTTTTGTGTTAATAATTTGTTGAATAATGTTTCATGTCTATATTTTTATCTTAAATAATTTCTGGAAATATAGTAATATGAGAAGTGATGATGATTATTACTGTTTTATTGGCTGGTTGTGAAATTGTTTTGATTTCTTATTTTCCTTCTGTTTAAAAAATTTAAAAATAAATAAATAAAATTCTAAGATCTTTCTAATGCAGTTAGATCTATTTTACACAACACTGAAACATCCTGACTACTAGCCTCATGGTCAGTAATTCTTTGCACACAGACATAAAGCTGAATAAAAACAAAAGCAACCATTTTGGAGCAGTGGAAATCAAATACAAAAAAATAACCTGAGAAACACCTACTCTTCAAAACACTGCTAGAAGTTCAGTAGAAATAATCCATGTCTTCTGAAGTCTTACCTGAAGCACACTCTCCCTCTCACCCTCTCTCCCTCTCTCCCTCTCTCCCTCTTTCCCTCTCTCCCTCTCTCCCTCTCTTTCCCCCGCCCCCACCATGGACAGGGAGAGTTTAGAAATAACAGTGCCACTGAAGGGTAAAATAAGCCTGTACAGATCTCTGACCAGCTAAGAAATGAGGCACTTGAATGAGGTTGACCTGTGAGACCCACTTAAAGAGTGAAAGTTGTTTGTTTTTTGGGTTCTCTTTAAAAAAAGTGAAAGTCATGGTAGACTTGAGAAGTGCTGTAAGTTGGAATGTTTTCCTCACCTAGCAGTCTCTGAGGGCAGCCTTTTCCCTAATCACTTGCTGACCGATCACTTGTGCAGTCATGTGCCAGAAGGTCAGGCTAAAATACAAATGAGGATTAAAAAAAAAAAAAAAAACATAGCCACACATCATGGGAGAGACAAATTCTAAATCTGGCAGATAACTAAAGAGACAACACCATGAAACATTAAAATGGGTGTAGAGTTTCTGTAATACATAAAATGTCCACATTTCAACCAAAAATAGCAGTTCTTACTGAGAAACAGGAAAATGTCATCCACTCACAGGCAGGAAAGAAAGAAATCAATAGAAAATGTCTTTAGATAGTAGGCTCAGAGGTTAGCCTTAAAAGTACACTTCAAAATAGGTCTTATGTTTAAAAATTAAAGAGCATTTTTCAAAGGATTAAATGGAAAGTTAGAGTTATTTAACAAATAGAACATCTCGATAGAGAAAGGGACTACAAATACTCCTCTTAACAACCCACTGTTAAGTGAATGGTCAGACTTAAGGCCCATGTGTACTGTTCAGACTTAAAACCAGCTCCTAGCCGGGCGTGGTGGTGCACGCCTTTAATCCCAGCACTGGGGAGGCTGAGGTAGGCGGAGCATTGTGAGTTCGAGGCCGGCTTGGGCTACAACGCGAGCATTAGGCCGACCTGAGCTACATAGTGCGACCCTGCCTCAAAAAAACCAGGGCCGGGAGTTTGGCTCAGTGCCTTAAGCGTCTGCCCTGGCAGGTGCGAGGTTGTGAGTTCAATCCCTGGTGCCACAAAAAAAATAAAAATAAAAATAATATAACTAGCTCCTAGAACTTATGACTCATCTTCGTTTTCTTTTTTCTTTTTTTAAACAGTTCTGCACATCTTGTTTACTTAGCCACAATATTTTTGGTACCATACACCTTTTTTATATAGTACTATAATTTTTACTAATTGTACTGTATAGTACTGTAGTTTTATGTTATACATTATAGTAACCTCTTGTAAGAGTTATGTGAATAAAAGCAGCTGTCAAGTTGGAGTTTTCTTTGACCATTTCTTTGTTCTGAATATTGTAATAATGTATATACTATATGCAGTTCCTCATTTAGCAACCAATTCACTCAACAACCTAGTCACAGGAACAGAACTCAGTTGCCTATATAAAAAATAAAAATGAAATTTGTAGAGTTGAAAAAGAACAGTAATGGAAATTTTACTAGATGATCTCAATGGATGATCTGTGATAACATAAAAAAATCATAAATGAAGATAAATTGAGATGTCATTTGACCCAAAAAACAAAAAAGTAAAGAAAAAATAAGGACACATTCATACTGCCTCTGCAATTTAAGATAAAAAAGTTTTTATCAGTGAGCAAAACTTAAGGACATGCATTTATAGCTGTAATGCAGAGGAAAGAAAGGAAATACCTAGGGATTGGTAAGAGAAAGTGTGGCAGTACTTTTTATACTGGAGGTGATATGTAAATATCAGGTGTTCTTATAATAAAATTAAATATTATTTTACCAGAGAATGATACAGATTATTCCTTAGTAGGAAGCCATGAACCCAAATAAGTAATACATCTAACAAAGTTCTGTATGGTGCCGCAAGCCCACAATCCCAGCATTTTGGGAGGCTAAAGCCAGTGGATTGCAAGTTCATGCCCAGCCTGGGGAACTTAGTGACTTAGCAAGAATCTGTCTTTAACTAAAGAACCTCTGGGTTCTTCTCACTACTGGGGAAAAAAACACCAGGAAGCTCCAACTGACATTTTAAAAAGAGAAAGAAAAAGAGCCTCAGAGACCTGTGTAATTATATGAAACTCCAACACACATGGAATGAGAAGAACAGGAGAAGAGAGAGAAAAGAAAGCCAAAACTTAAAATTGTAGCTAATTTTTTTTCCTAAATTTGATTTAAAGACAAACACTCAACAGATTAAAAAAAGTTCAGATAAACCCAAAGTAAGACAAGCACAAAGGAACCACACCTAAATATATCATACCCAAACAACTGAAACCAAGGACAAAAAGAAAAATCACAAACCGGGCGTGGTGGCGCACGCCTTTAATCCCAGCACTCGGGAGGCTGAGATAGGCGGAGCGTTGTGAGTTCAAAGCCAGCTTGGGCTACAACGCGAGCTCAAGGCCGGCCTGAGCCACATACTGCGACCCTGCCTCAAAAAACCAGGGCTGGGAGTTTGGCTCAGTGATTTAAGCGCCTGTCTGATATGTGCGAGCTTGCGAGTTCAATCCCCGGTGCCGCAAAAAAATAAATAAATAAAAATTAAAAAAAATAAATAAATAAATCACAAGATTGGGTGCTGCGCCACACATCTATAATCCCAGCACGAGACTGGGTGCTGCGCCACACATTTATAATCCCAGCTATTGGAAGATGGAGGCAGGGGGACTGCAAGTCGGAGACCAGCCTGGGAAACTTCGCAAGACCCCTTCTCAAAATAAAATGTAAAGGGAAAATGGCAGAGCGGTAAGCAACAATTTAGCCTCTCTGAGATATGAACTCCAGACACTGGAAAATAACAACCTGGAGAGGAAAAAAAGAAGTAGATCCCAGGAACCAGGAAGGGTCAGACAGCAAAATGAAAGCCTGCAGAGAAAGGGAAGCGGCAGAGGAGCACGGCGAGCCGAGGGACAGTCTGCTCCTGGTCTCCCTGGAAGGCTCACGGGTAAGGGAATCCGAACCCAGAAGGTGAGGGCTGGGGCTCCAGAGGCTCCAGAGGACCGGCGAGTGCCATGGGCCGCCGGGCGAGCGCGAGCCCCCGCTCCCGTAGCTCCAGCCTGAGCTCCGGCACAGCCCGGTGAGAACTGTTCCGGAGAAGGCTCCTCATCTGCAGCTGGGACTCAGCGGCCGCAGGACGGCTTGGCTCCAGGGCTCTCTGTGTCCGGCCCCCACAGTGAGACAGCCATGGGTCAGCTGCCGTCACCGAGGGCGTAAAGAGATCCCCGAGGGCTTCGCGCGACCGGACAGAGGCCCTGCCCCCGCGCCCTGGCCTGCTGCCCGCTTGTGCCTGCAGCCACCGCAGACCTGGGTCTGGCTGCCGTTTTATCTACAACCATGGGCAGGAGCGGGTCTTGACTGGGACACTGCCCCAAATTGTAAATCCCGGAAGAAAAACATTCAAAATCACAGCGAAACTGCTTTCTTTCTTTCTTTCTTCCTTTCTCTTTGCTTGTTTTGTTTTTTTGCTGATTTACTTGATACTACCAGAGTTGCATAATTATTGCTATTGATGGGTTTTCTCTGTAAACCAACACTCTGTTTTTTTTCTTTTTTTCTCTACTTTCTTCTTCTGCAGTTTATTAGGGTTTGGGAAACTTTCCTTTGTTCTTTTTCCTTGCTTTCTATCTCTTCTGTATTTTTCCTCTTCTCCCTTTTAATTTTTCACACTTTAATTTTTTTCACTCTTATTTTTATTTCCATACAATTTCTCTTTTCTCCCTCCTTTTCTTTTATCTTCTATTTCTTGTCAGTTTTTTCTCTTACCTTTACATAATTCTGTAAACATCACTCCACTCTGCAACTTTGTACCACTTCTCTCTCCTCCTCATATAGCTTAAAGTTTTAAATTTTCCCTCTTGCATTCCCCATTCTCAACACCCTATGTCTTTAATAGTGTAGCCATAAAGCTTTAATATTCCATAAATAACACTATAAAATTACTATTGAATTCTCTTCTACTGTTAGTGTAGGTATAGTTGTTGCATTTAGTACATATTAGCTGTAAGTCAATACCTGGGTTGTCCTAATGTTTGTACTGTAACTGTGGATTTTCTCTCCAGGGTGAAGGGTGGTACATCATTGGTTCATATGGCATGTTAATATCCACTTTGTCTTAGATGATGTTATTATAGTTGTTCTGCTTGGTATTACTAGGGTCACATAATTGTTGCTATTAATGGGTATTCTCCGTAAGCCAACACTCAGGTTACATTTGTGACATTCACAATACTAGAAGACATTCCCAGAAAACTCAGTGTTGGGTCAATTACACCGCATCCTCCCTTCCCAAATTAACCAAGGTGGTTGGGTATTGGGGCTGAGACAAATGACTATACTTAGCCACACCCAAAGTACATCACTGAAAAGAAAGTCACCAAAGAGCTCTCTATGCTGTCAACAGTCTTTACATTGTAAGTATCCACAAACTTCAGCATAAAGCCAACAAACAGAAACAAGGGAAACATGAGAAGACCAGGCAGCAAAATGCCCCCCAGATCTCCTAACTCTCCCAAAGCCAATCCAGGAGTATTGAAGGGGAGAAAAGCATATAAGCCACACACTCCATTTACTTGAAAGGATAACAGATGAGATTAGAAAATGATCAGAGTGGCACTCGGCAGGATCATAGAATACCTAGACTATATAACTAAACAGATAGTGAAAGTAATAACCAAAATGATCTGGAAGTTTTCAGAAGACACTAATAAAAATCCAGAAGAGCTAAACAAAATGATACAAAACATGACTGGTTTAGCAAAGAATTAGAGTCCATGAACAGGTGTTACTCAGAAATCCAGGAAATTAAAAATTATACTGAACGTATGAGCAGCAGAAGCAACCAGTGTGAGGATGGAATTTCAGAACCAGAAGACAAAGATGCCTTCAAAGACCAACTACCCCAACACCCCCTTAAGAGCACCAAGAGAGTACAAATAATGGATCCAACAGCTGCTAGATGACGCAAAGAAGACCAATGTACAAATAACTGAAATAAGTGAAAAATCAGAAGATAGCACATAATGTTGGGAGCCGTTAAAATGAAATTGAACCCACATGCAGGGCTGCAGCGTGGCCAGGGCATTGCCAACCCAAGAACAATGAGACGCCTCAAAGGGCAAGGTAAGAGCATGGCGGAGGATGGCTGGCTCCGGTTAACTAAATAAAGACTAGCTACAGACATTTCCCTCCTGTAGTGAGATGCAACATGGAGATCTTCTCCTGAGATACTTCTCCTAAAGTAACATAATTTGTAACTTAGAAAAGTCCTTGAACCACTCATGTGGTCCTGCAATTTCCACTCTAACCCCCTAAATAAATACAGGCTACCCAGAAACATCCCCTGTCTTAGCCACCAGAGTCCCTGAACTCTGCAGAGAGTTTTGATCCTCCTGGAGCCCTAAAATCATACCACTTATCTCATTTATTTAAGCCTTTGCCAGACACTCGTTTGGGAGATGGGGGATCTAGGCCAGGTCCCCAATAGCATATGAAACTATTCACAGAAATAATGGCAGAAAACTCCTTAAATATAAGAAAAGAAAGGAACATACAGATAAGTGAGGCATGCAGCATTGAAATAGCTATGACCAAATGAAAACATTTTTGCACCACATCATACTCAAGTACCAGAAGTCTATTACAGGTACAAAATCTTTAGTCATGGCTATTTGGAGTTCTACATGCTTCATTTATTTATGTATCAAATTTTTTGTCCCTGTTTGGGAAGTTTTCTGCAATTATTTCTGTGATGAGGTTTTTTTATGGCTTTTGTGCTGTCTCCAGCTTTCTTACTGACTCCAATCAATCTTATGTTATTCTTCTTTGCTTCATCTTGACCGTTGGACTGATTTTTCATGGTTTCTTGCCTTTTTTATATATATACCGGGAACTCAGTCAGGACCTCATGCTTACCTGGTAGGCACTGTGCCAATGAGCTATATCTCTGGTCCTCTTGCTATTTTTAAGATACCTTTCTCTTAATGGCCACTAGCCACAATCTTTTCCTTAATTCAATCTAATTCTATTCTTCCCTTAATTCAATACTTTCAGTGGACTTTTTAATCTCCTCGATTTCTGTTTGGATTTGTTTCATGGATTTCACTTCTTTCCTATGTCAAGCATTCATAGCTTCCATTGTTTTCCTGAGCTCCTCTGTTTTTTTAAAAAATCTGTATCTGCTTTAATCTCTTTCATTTTGATCATTTCTTTTTGCACCTTAGAGATTTTTTTTCTGTACTCTTCTATTTGTTTTTTCACTTCTGTGGCTATCATTTCAGAAAGTTCCAGTGGTTGGCTTCTGATTTCCTCTATCTCATTGTGCTCTGGGCTTGTCCTGGTTGGGCTGGGGGTCTGGGGCTGCATTTTGCTCTGCATCTCATCATTTTCTATTGATTAATTTTCTGTTGATGTATCTGGGACCTGGCCTAGATCCCCAATCTCCCAAACAAGTGTATGGTGAAGGCTTAAATAAATGGGACAAGTGGTGTGATTTTAGAGCTCCAGGAGGATCAAAACCCTCTGCAGAGTTCTTGACTCTGGTGGCTAAGACAGGCAATGTCTCTGGGTGGCCCGTATTTATTTAGTATTCAAACAAGGAAGGGGTTAGAGTGGAAAATGCAGGAAACCTGAGCAGGACCTTGGGAGGGGTTCAAGGACCCCTCCAAGCAACAGACTATGTTAATTTTGGAGAATTATCCTAGGAGAAAGTCTCCAGGTGACTTTTGCTACAGGAGTGAAATGTGTGCAGCTACAGTCTCTATCTTATTAACTGGGATTGGAACCAAGTGTCCTCAGCTGTGGCCTATCCTACCCTTTGAGGTGTCTCTTCGTTCTCTGTTCAGCTATGCCTGGGCCATGCTATGGCCCTGCACATGTATTCAGCTTCAATGGCTCCAACATGGATGCTTGTAGATGTCTTATGGTGGATAGCTTTATCCCTAATATGGAGGCTTCCCTGGGAGATGTCTGCTCCTCAGCGATGTCTTCTAGATGGATGTGGTTCTTGGCTTTGTGTTTGTCCCAAGAACCTGCCCTCCCAGTGTATTAAGGATGAGAAGTTGCTATCAGTTTGGCACAGCACCCAGTCCATTGGTACTGGACTACAATGATGGTTATGATCCCCATACAATCATGGTGTGGTCATACAGAAAAGAAAAATTGGTTATAACAGTTTTGGCATGACATCCTGGCTAAAGTAGTGCAGTTAGTGGTGGGAATAGTCTCAAGCCAGCTTGGCTACTGATAAACAGTGGTAAGTATTAATATAGTATAAATTCTGCAGCTATGTAACAAAATCCAACATATACCAGCAACTCGTATGCAATAATTGTTCCCTTAGTGGAGTGATTTTACTCTGTTGTTGAGCGGGGGCAGTTTAAGAGGGATAGAGGACAAGACAGAGAGATGAATGAGGTCAAATATAGTAGGAGCAAAGCTGGAGGTCAAAGGGTGATCTCCCCAAGTGCTGGGAAACTGGAGGACACAGGAGGCAGAGAAAGCAAAGCAGCACCAAAGTAAACCAGAAAGAGAAGACACAACGGCTACCTGCATGAAAGAATCATAAAATCAAGTGAGATAGTTGAGGAAAAAGAAAGAAGATGACTAGAGGAAAACAACAATAAAGGTAAGAAATCTAAATTGTGAAAGAAAGTGAAAAGAATGGGAAAAAAAGAGAGAAAAGGTGCAAAACAAAAATAACCTTAAAAACCAAAACAAGACAAAACAAAAAACCCCACTGGACAGACAAAGGAAAACCAATGTAACAAACAGAAAAATAAAAGTAGCAAAATTCCTCTGGTATCTATAGTTTCGTGGTAGGTCCAAGTCAGATCCCAGAAATGTGTAGTGCACTGCAGCCAAGTTTCCAGGGAGATTTGCATGGGCTGCGGCACTGATCTTGGCCTCTGGATGTCGGGGCTGGGACTGGCCTCTACTGCTGGGGTTCTCCCTGAGCCTTCTGATACAAGGGCCCACCCGCCTGCTTCTGTCCTGTGTGTCTGCGGTGTCTGCGTGCTGGAGCACAATACCAGTTCACCTCACTGACCAACTGCTGGCTCCTATTCTCACTGTTCCTTCGGACTTTTCCACGGCACTGGTCCTGCCTGCCTGGCACGTGCACCTGTGTCAGGGCCTGCTGGGACACCGGTCCCACCTGGACCAGAGGCAAAATCTTTAATGCTGTTAGAAAAAGACAATGAATCACATATAAAGATAAACACTTTGGAATTACAGCAGATTTCTCTGTACAAACCTTAAAGGAAGGGGCTTGGAGCAAAGTGTTGCAAACCCTAAAAGACAACAACTTCCAACCCTGATTTATGTATTCTGCAAAACTTTCCTTCAAAATTCACTGAAAAGCCAGGCGTGGTGGCGCACGCCTTTAATCCCAGCACTCGGGAGGCTGAGGTAGGTGGAGCGTTGTGAGATCGAGGCCGGCTTGGGCTACAACACGAGCGCAAGGCCGGCCTGAGCTACATAGTGCGACCCTGCCTCAAAAAACCAGGGCTGGGGAGTTTAGCTCAGCGGCTTAAGCGCCTGCCCTGGCAAGCGCGAGGTTGTGAGTTCAATCCCCAGTGCCGCAAAAAAAAAAAAAAAAAAAAAAAAAAAAAAAATTCACTGAAAAGTAAGGTATTTCCATGACAAGGGGTGCACCAGAAAATTCATGACCATCAAATGAGCATTATGAAAAAAATTCCCTAGGATATACTACAAAGAGACAATAAAGCCAACAATGCCAATAATTCAAAAAGAATGAACATATGTGGCAGGATGAGAAGCTAAGCAAAAGGGAAAAAGTGAGGAAATTAGTAACAGGAAAATAATACCATGACAGGAATAAGTCAGTGTCTTTCAGAAATAACTTTCAATGTGGATGGTATCAATTCCCCAGTCAAAGGACTTAGACTGGCAAAGTGGATCAAGAAATAAAACCCAACAATATGCAGTATATAAGAAACACATTTAACATGTTCATGATGGGGCCATAGTTCATATGTCTCTCTGCCAGGCTGCTTAAACCACCAGTGGTACATGCATGACTGTCCCATCAGGTGGATTTTTAATAACTGTATCAGTAAAAAGACCAAGTGTGTACCGCCAGTGGTACAAATCAACTGGTCAGACAGCCATGTGCATACCACCTGTTTTGGTTACTTTTCACTTGTTGCTTAGACAAAATACCTAACGTTTGAAACTAGGGAAGGAAAGGTTTATTTAGCTACAGTTTTTGGAGGTTTCAGTTCATAATCAGTTGGCTCCAAGGCAGGGTGGCATGGCACTGGGGCAGCACTTCAAGGCAGCTGAAAGCAAAGGCAGCCAGAGCCAAAAGGGGCAAGAGCAAGCCTCTTCTCCTCCCTTATATTGTACACAGGACACCCCCGCCCCGCCAAGGTTGGGTGTAGCATTCACAAATCTCCTTGCCTTCCTTTGCACAGGATGAGGATGTTTACAAAGTAAGACCCGTCAAGAATAAAAAACAATATTCCATGCAATAGGAACCTGAAAAAAGGAGGAGTAGCTATGCTAATTTTAGACAAAGTAGATTTCAAGCCAAAACTCATAAGAGATGAAGAAGGTCACTACATATCATTTAAGAGAATAATTCAACAGTAAGAGATAGAAATTATAAATACAAGTGCACCAAATACTGGCATATTCAATTTCATTAAGCAAACACCACAGGATATGGAAAATCATATAAACAGCAATACAATTCTAATGGTGAACGTCAATACCCCACTGTCACAAATGGACAGGTAAACTAAAAAAAAAAAAAAAAAACCAACAAGAAAATTCAGAGTTGAACCAAACCTTCAAACAAATGGAAATGCTTGATATCTACAGTGTTCCATCCAACAACCAGATGCATTCTTCTCGGCAGCACACGTGACCTTCTCCAAAATAGACGACATAATAGCCCATAAAGCTTGCTTAAATAAATACAAAAGAATCAAAATTATCCCATGATTATGATCAGATCATAGTGCAATAAAACTAGAAATCAATGGTAAAAGAAAGCATAGAAACTGTGTAAATGCATGAATATCAAACACCCTCTTGAGATGGTTTGCCTACCTTAAAGACACCTCGATGCTTGGAAGAGCTGAGTATAAGAATTTCACAAAGCCATTTGCCTACTTCTTCAGGACTGTCACCTGAAGTCTGATTCCCACATAGTCCTCTGAGTCAAAGCACTGCTCCATAATTGAAATGTCCTTTTTAAAAATATGCACAAAAGAAAATGACATTTAGAAGTCATTACAAAAACAAGAGCAGTGCTGTATGAGCTGGCCTTCGCTTTTTGTGACCACTCACCTCCTAACTGTGGCTTTGAACCTCTGCACTGCTGACCTTGCCTGCACTCGCTCATGCCTGGCAGTTGGTGGACCAGCTGGGAGACTGATGGTCACTGCGGCCACCTGTCCTCCAGGAGTCTTGCCCGTCTTCTCCGCTCATGCATGCATTTTAAATCCCTGCTTGTGTGTCACTGATTAATATCTCACTGGGCAAACCAACTTGCAGGTGCACGGACTGGAGAAACAGACCCTGAGGGACTGCAGGCAGTTTTGGACCATGTAGTTGTGACCTGTAACAAGAACTCTTGGCTCTCCTTGGCTTCTTGGTGGTTTTAAATCCTTCAAGAATCTGAAGTTGTTGTGAATTGGAAGCTTTCAGTGAGCCAGCCGTCCTTCAGAGCAGGTGGCTGGAACTATGGAAGTAAGTGCAAGAAGGTAAGTCCTCACCAGCCTGTCTCTCCTGATGGTTAAAGGTGGCCGTGAAATAGATACTACATACATTTTCATCCAAAAAACCTATTAGAATAAATTCCACAGGAAGTGATAGAAACCAGTTCAAACTCAAAAAAGGGGATTTTCCCACTGCACATAGTCAGGAAATCTAAGATTCTAACTCCAGCTGACACGAAAGCCTCAGCAACATCAGGACTCTCTGCCTATCTCTCAGTGTCTCTGTGTGCCCAGTTCATGTTCTGGCAGACTGTCTCCACATGATGACAAAGACACCCCTCGGTTTATGTTCTTGGGTGCTGTGCTCATAACTGTCTATGTCTTCTGCCCCTGCTTACAATAAAATCATCTACTATGTATGCACTGACTATGTCAAGTATTGTACATCTAAGTTGAATATATATTCATTTTCTATTAAATAAATCTTGACATCACACAGTGGCTAAGCTCATGGACCTGGAGCCAGTCTGTCTGGATTTAATGCTTTATCGATAAAACTCCCAGTCACACAGAATCACTGATAGCTGGTACCACCGAATGCAGTTCGTATGTATACTTGATCTATGCGCGTGATCCCCCTCAGGATAGCTGAAATCCACAAGGAAGGCACACTAAGGGACCTGGCTTTCACCTGGCACTCGGGGATTAGGTAGCAGTGGTGCTGCTGGAACGGGAGTTATTTTATATCTCTAATCTTCTGCTAAATTCTTTCTTATTTTTTTTCATCCCCTGCTGTTGGGATAGCATTACTTTTAAATTCCTCCTTCCCTTCTGAGTTGGCAAATGAAAGCATGAGAACTTCCTTTGTGGTTGAGCTTCTACTTTTCTCCCGGCTCCATTATAGACGAAATATAGAAGAAAATACAGGATAGTTGTCCTGTCAACTGATTTGTTGAAACAAATGCACACAGTCTTTGTTGCTGGTTCCATCCAATTCTGAAAGATTGCCTAGGAATGGACAAACTACAAAGCTAACTTAGATTTAAATTTTTTTACCTTATAACCATCCATCCAGGATAAAGTTGTGAAAGCTACTTTTTATTTTATTTTATTTTATTTTATGTTTATTTTTTGGTACCAGGGACTGAACTTACAACCTCACGCTTGCCAGGAAGGTGCTTATGCTGCTGAGCTAAATCCCCAGCCCTAATAAAAGCTACTTTTAATCAATCATTTTTTGGGAAAAAAAATGTTAATGTATGCTGTGAAAGTAAATTATAGCATTTATTTTAAACATTATCAATGACAATATTAACAATTTGAATATTAATAATTTGAACTTGTGGATCATAGTTTCAGACTTAGATAAATCACATCTACAAATATGTTTCTTTTCCATGACTTTTTTTTTGAAATTTAATTTTGGGGTTAGAGATGTAAAGTGGTAGAACATGTGCGAAGTATGTTTGGAACCCTGGGTTCAATCTCCAACACCAGAAGAAATTTATTTTTATTCTTCTCAGCTATCTACATAGTTTGAAAAGTGTATTTCTTAGAGTTCTCCAGAGGAACAGGGTTTATTAGGTCGGCTTACACATCAGAGGTGGAGGAATCCACAGTGGCTGTCTATGTACTGAGGCCTGGGCAGCCAGGAGCTTCTCCGCCAAGAGGACGGAAGCCACAGAACAAAAGGGATCAAGCTTGCAGCCACAGTGCAAGGCTGGAGGCCCAGAAGCTCACCAGAGGGTCTGCCAGGGCAAGTCTACACTGAAAGGCTGAAGAATCGAGCCCTGGACCCCAATGTCCAAAAGCAACTGCAGCAAACGGCAACCCTGCTGAGGAAGACTGGAGCCCTTCAAAGCAGAAGCAGTTCCCCTTCCTTTCATCAGGCTACAAGCCTGCATCCACAGCGGCTCTTCCCTCCTCGGTTTGCTGGCCTGGATGCCAGTCACCCACTTCACTCAGGACTGCGCTTCACTAATCTGCCGGTTAAGATACCGCAGAGTCACACAGCTCTTCAAGACTTGTGATAAAAATGGTGATCAGCTACCTGACTCCCCTTTCCAGTGCCCATCTCTGCTCCCCAGGAGCAGGTGCTTTCACCCTTGTTTTTCGAGATGGAGCCTTGCAGTGGTGCGCAGGCCTCCATGTCCTGGCTCAAGCCATCCTCTTAGCTCTGCCTCCTGAACACCTGGGTGACAGATAGGATCTCCGCCGCCAACCCTGCTTCCCTCCAGCCCTTTAATTTCTTTGCTAGTTACCTCTCTATTGCTAGATAATGTGCTTCTGTTATTATTTGTTGAGACCAGGAGACAATTCTGCATATTCTTGCATTTCTGAACGTCTGACCAGTAGAAGTGCTGATAGCTTTTCTCTGCGCTATCTTTTCCTGGATGTCTGCATAGCAAAGTGTTAGAAGAGAGTCGGCAGGCTGTTTCTCACCACCGTAACAAACGTGCGGTCTGCTGAGGCAAAGGCCGGGCAGCTTCACAGCCCATTGGAAAAAAAAATGCTTCCTAAACCAGAACAATCTCAGCTGTGACGCCAAACGACTGCATGTGTCTCATTCCCCCGAGGTGCTCCAGGTCAGCCTCACTGGACGGACACAAAGCCTAGACCGGCTGCCAGCACCTTAGCCCCGTCACAGCAGCCCCACAAGTCCTGGCAGCACTGTGACCTGCGACAGGTTACCCTGGCAGCTTCGCGTAAGATCGCATCTCAGACCCTTTACGGTTCTCGAGACCTGACAGAGCCCCTTCAGTGCCTCTGAGCAGTGTGGACGTGCGGGAAGCCTCCCTTCTCTGTCCTCACACCCCACCTCTGTCCCGCTCAAACACGCACACCTTCCGGATCCCCCCACTGCTGTAGTCAGGGTTTGTGAGGGAACAGATTTAATACAGGATGAGTAATTTGTAGGATTATATTATTCATCCACAGAGTCAAATGCTGAGGAGTGGGAGAGATCTGTCCACATACTAGAGACGCAAAGAATCCGGCTGAGGACCTGGGTCTCACAACAACGCCCTACAGGAGTCCAGCTGGAGGCCTGGAGCCCATGACAATGTCTTGTGCAAGTCTGTATCAAGGATCTGCACTGGGAAGGCCCAAAGGTCAGCACTGGAAGCTAGGAAGTCTGTGCCAGCGGATGAAGGATCTGTGCCAGCCAGATGAGTGATCTGCACTGGAGCCACGAAGCGACGCTCAAAATAAGGACCAGAGCTCCCTGAAGAGAACTACAGCCGTCCTCAGCAGCAATGAGGTCCCAACTCCTCTGAAATGAGACTAGCCAAGTTCATATCAGGAAAACCAGCGTAACAAGTTTCTCCAGGAGAACCAACAGCACACCATCTTCCCCCTCCAGGTCTCCCTTTATGCTGTTGGCAACAGTCCCCAGGTGGGCCATCCACACCCAGCACCATGCTGATTCAGGTCAGCTGGGTGTTCCAACTTGACCGTTAGTTAATCCACCACACCCCCAATATTCCTATATAGTAATGTGGGTTAGATAAGTAGTCAGCATTTACATGACTAAGATTATATTCACAGGTTTATCATGTCATATGCTCTGATTGCCCTTCCTTTCTGGCACTTTTCATTTCCTGAAGAGAACATTATTGCTGTTTATTTTATTACTTCCTTGGCTTTCTTTGTCAGTAATTTCTTCTGTAATTCTCTCTTGGTTGCACGCTCAGGGTGTGATTGGTTAGGCTATTAGTTTCACCTTCTTGAAGACAGCTGTCCCAGAGATGTCTGACTAACTTGCCTCAGTGTATCTGGATCTCATCATCCTGGCGCCACACCCCTCAGGGTTATACTGGCTCTGGTGCTTCTGTGCTCCGCAGACTGGGCGGGGGGGGGGGAGGGGATTAAACAACAGAAATTTAAAAGGTGTGATTTAAAAAAATGTGCTGAATACTTAAATTTAAGTATTTATTATAGTAAAAGACACATTGTCATGATTCCCCTAAACGTACTCCTTTTCACTTTGAACACGCTTATCCCATTGTTCTTGCCACTTTCTGAGGCAGTTCTAACAACCGTCTTTCGTGAGTGTTTTAGTGACACTGTGATGGCCGCCTTGATGGACTAGATCAGTTCAAAATATTTACCTTTCATGGTCATTTAGACTCTGGAGCAGAGCCAGAAGTCACACAGCGCCGAATTTGGTGAATAAGGTGGATGAGGACACAGGGGCCCATTTTCACAGGGGCCCATTTTCACAGGGGCCCATTTTCACAGGGGCCCATTTTCACAGGGGCCCATTTTCACAGGGGCCCATTTTCACAGGGCCCCATTTTCACAGGGGCCCATTTTCACAGGGCCCATTTTCACAGGGCCCATTTTCACAGGGCCCCATTTTCACAGGGGCCCATTTTCACAGGGCCCATTTTCACAGGGGCCCATTTTCTGCCTTTTGATTGACTGGCACTGGGCAGAAGCATGCACTGAATTTTTTTTCATACCTTATAAAAACACAATTGACAGCTCTCCACATTTTCTACCAATCGCTGAAATGACCTCCCCTCAACTGCAAGACCACCCACCGTTATATATCCCAGATGAAACCAACCAGCAAAGATGTCTGTGAGATGAACTTGCCTCACACACACAGCTGACAAGTAGCTGTGCTGTCACCCGGGTAAGGTGAAAACCTTACCTTCATGTTTTCATGAGGATATGAAAAATACTGTCAAAAACTTTGCAAAAATCTGTATACACATGGTGAGCATACTTAGGTAATGTGGCACGCAATTTCTTAGAGTTTGACAGAATTGAGTTTAAATGTTGATGCTAATTCCAGTTTTACTTTAGGATCAGCAAACCTTTTTCTTAAAGGGCTAATAGTAAATTTTTAGGTTTCTCTGTCTATATGTTCTCTTGTTGCAAGTACTCAGCTTTGCTAATAGAGTACAGAAACAGTCATAAGGATATATATAAATATATAATGAATGCAGCAATATCCTCTCCCAAGAAAGCTTCATTTAGAAAAGCATATACATGACTGAGTTGGCCCATGGACTATACTTTGCTGACCTCTGCTCTATGAACATATTTTCTTACCTCAGGTCACTTGCAAAAAAATGGTCCTAAGGCTGCTGCTTTTTAAGGCTGTTTTGGCACTCATATAATGTGAGCCAGGGCAGTGAAGGGGGCCCCCAAATCAAAACAGATGTTGAGCTGAGTCTGGAATGTGCCCCTTGCTAGGTCAGTTGATAGGTATGTTTCTAGCACTCTCTAAACTCTACAGCCTGGCTGGATTGGACAAGACCTGGGACAGTTTAATGTGCAGAGGGTTGCTCAGTGGCACATTAGAATGTACTTTTGGCTCACTGCTCTGTCTGTGGTTCCAGCTCTGTAAGACACTGAGCTGGCTGCAACTGTAAAATATGTGTCTTGTAGCTGGGTGTGGTGGCGCACACCTGTAATCCCAGCACTCAGGAGGCTGAGGCAGGAGGATCGTTGAAAATTTGAGAGCAGCCTGGACTATAAAGTGAGTTCAAGGCCAGCCTGAACTGCATAGTGAGACCCTGTCTCAAAAAAAAAAAAAAAAAAAAAAAAGATATGCCTCTTGTGACTGAACCAAAAATGCTCACTTTAGCTCCTGGCCCTTCAGAACCACTTACGTACTAGCTTTGTTTAGTCATTTTTTGAAACAAATCGTAGGCCACAGCCTTCCCCTCAACCTCTCTTCTCCCTGCCTTTCTCCTTCTTCCCGCTGTGCCCAGCACGAGCTCTTCTCCCAGCTGAGTCTGTGCCTGTGCGATGCGTCCTGTTCAGTCCAGTTAGACTCCGCCCTGCCTTTAGCACTGTTTCCATTGCTCAAGGGAAGGAAGCAGCTGTCCCATCTTTTTACTGAAGTCGAAACAAGAAAGAAAAAAAGCCTTCACCAAAGCCGGGCTTTGAAGTTTGCCTTCAAAGGATTTCCTTAGAGTGGTTGTTGAAAGCTTTCAATCCAGACAGGCTTATAAAGTCGGGTGGGTCACCACCTCCCGAGGACATCCACGAGCGGGTCTAATTACAGCAAAGGAGAGTCGACTGCCAAAGCTGTCACGGAGGGTCTGATCCAAGCAGCTGGGAGTTTTTCTAGTACAGGACGAGAACCGGTCCTCCAGGGACCAAGCAAGCATCCCATGCAGAATATCTTACCTCTGTGAGGTGGGGGCTGTAGGAAACCAGCAACAGTGCTGGGGGGGCTGTGATTAGTGAAGGCTTCCTAGAGAGAAAAAGAGAATCTTACAAAATCACAAATACACGTAGGCTGTCATCTAAACCTTATTCCAAGGTTACCACAGACCAGGTGCAGCACGCACAAGAGCATGGATGTTTTGTTGCTTTGAATAGCAAAAGGTTCGCCCTCAAGGGATTGCTCAATTATGATACATCCTTTGCAGTAGATGCCACATAACTTTTTTGAAAAGATAGATCTTTAGGGTCTGGGCATGAAAGGTGTCCATGTCCATGATATACCAAACAGCTAGCAGCTATCTGGACGGAACATGTGTGAGAATATGGTCACTGTGTATGAAAGTGATTGATTATGAGGGAGAGAAATAATGATGCTTTCTGTTTGGAAAAAAAAAATCAGCTGTAACTTTCATTTTCATAGCATAAAATAAAGCAAAGAGCAACATATTGGGCTGAAGAGATCTACAGTCACCCAGTTCCTCATAAAGGGTATAAATAATAAGGCACTAAAACAACACATATTAACATCATTCTCCACTTAAAATTCGAGCATCAGGCTGAGGCAGGAGGATCACTGCGAGTTTGAGACGAGCCAGGGCTACAAAGTGAGTTCAAGGCCAGCCTGAACTGCCTAGTGAGACCCTGTCTCAAAAAATAGGGCCAGGGATTCAGCTCAGTGGCTTAAACGCCTGCCTGGCAGGCACGAGGTTGTGAGTTTAATCTCCGATACCAAAAAAATAAAAATAAAAATTCGCGTATCTTAGTCGCCCAGTGTATGCTTAGCATGCATAAGGCCCTGAGTTCAATCCCCAGCAAAATAAACCAACAAATGGGTAGATTAAATTTAGATCTAGAATGTCTCCCTAACGTCTAACGTGTTCAGAGGGGGAGCTTTTGGGAGGGGACTGGATCTTGGGGCGCTATACCTATCCATGGATTCATCCCAGGATGAGTTTGGAGCTGCAAGAGCCGTCAGGAGGTGGGGCCTGGTTGGAAGTGGTGTCCCTGGGGGCGTGGCCTGCAAGGGTGAGTTCCTGCTCCTGGCCCCGCCCCCTGATTCCTGGCTGTCTGGAGGGGAGCAGCTTTCCTGTGCCCCGCCCCTCCAACACGCATGCGCTTAATGGCTTCCAACTTTTAAAATCAACCAGATCCCTCACAGACGGCTTAGTGCAGAAACTTAAATTGAGAAGTGAATGTTGGAGAAGACTCTTACATCCCAGAGAGGCAAGGAATATAGTATAAGGTTAACAAATCAGGAAACAGAGATTTCAGTATATCAAATGGCAAGCCTAAAACAGATTAAAGATAAAATAATAATTCAAGAAGAGAGAGATCATGTGGGTTAAGTTCTCGTTCTTTAGAGTGGGAGCTCTTGGGTGATATTTATTTAATTTAAAAGTAGTGATATAGAAATGCAATATTTGGAAACATACAGGTCACTAGCAAGAGAATAAAACAAGAAACATGGCCTGGAAGACTAGGTTTGGGTGGTGTTTTAGTCAGGGTTTGCAAGGAGAACCAGACAATACAGGACACGTAATTTATAGTATTATTTTATAATGGTCACCTAAGGAGTCAAATGCAAAAGAGTGCAGGAAATCTGTCCACACACGAAAGACCTAGAGAATCCAGCTGAGGGCCTGGAGCCCACAGTGATGTCCTGCGTGAGTCCAGCTGAAGACCTGGAGCCCATGGCATGGAGCCCCACCCCCCGAGTCCGAATGGAGGCCTAGAGGCCATAACAATGTCTTGTGCAAGTCTGTATCAAGGATCTGCACTGGGAAACCCCAAAGGTCAGCGGTGGAAGCTAGAAAGTCTGCACCAATGGGATGAAGGATCTGTGCCAGCAGACTGAGGAATTGGCACTGGAGCCAAGAAGTAATGCTCAAAATAAGGACCAGGGCTCCTGGGAGAAATACCTCAGCAACTATAAGGTCCTGGGCTCCTCCGACGATGAGAACAGCCAAGTTCACATCAGGAAGCCAGCGTGACGAGCTTCTCCTGGAGACTGAATCGCTCACATCTTCCCCTCCAGAGCCAGGAATCGGTAAAGACCAGAGCTCCCCCAAAGTGAACCACAGCTACTCTCAGGGACAAGGTCCTGAGCTCCTCTGACAATGAGAACAGCCAAGCTCACATCAGGGAAGAAGCTCAACAAGCTCCTCCAGGAGAGCCAATGGTAGGAGAACCAACAACACCCAGGAGAACTGACAGTGCTGAACTCTTCCTCTCCACGTCTCCTTTTTATGCTGCCAACAGTGCTCAGGTGGGCCGTCCCGCCCGGCACCACGCTGACTCAGTTCAGCTGGTGTTACAAGGTGACCACGGGTTGTCAATCCACCACAGGTGGGAAGGATGTGCCAGACTTTTTTTCAACATGAACCCTGCTGTACTGAGTTTTTAAAATGTAATTTACATGTATCTTATTGCTAAAATTTCCTTAAGAAAAAAATAGATTGAAATGTATCTGCATTTTTATGATACCAAAAATAGACCAAGGAGCTCTTTCAGTAGCTTGAAATTTGGGACTAAGAAAAACTCAGTTTATTTTTATAGTTTTTCTGTTTGGTTTCTAAATAAAGAGTTGGAGTTGATTTCAAACTGCTATTGGTTGTCTTCGTTCAGAAACCATACATCATGAAATCTTCATTAGTGAAGATTTTGCTCTTCATTAGTGAAAAACCAAATTATTTTTTCATTATATTTTCTCCCGTATCATTGATGTTTGAAGAACAGTGATTGTTTTGTGTTATTTGAGAACCACGATTAGATAAAAACCTACTGGGAAATATTTTAGCTCATACCTGCAATTTCCAGGTGGGAGGCTGAGGCAAGCAGGCAGGTGTGAGCTCAAAGCCACCCTGGGCTACACAGAGAGCCTGTTTCAAAAAAAAAAACTTAGCCAGGTGTGGTGGCGCATGCCTGTAATCCCAGCACTCGGGAGGCTGAGGCAGGAGGATCACTGTGAGTTCAAGACCAGCCTGGGCTACAAAGTGAGTTCAAGCCCAGCCTGAACTGCATAGTGAGACCCTGTCTCAGAAAAATAGGGCCGGGGATTTAGCTCAGGGGCCTAAGCACCTGTCTGGCAGACGCAAGGTTGTGAGTTCAGTCCCTAGTACCAAAAAAAAAAAAAAAAAAAAAAAAAAAAAAAAAAAAAAAAAAAATTCTTGGCAGGACCTTGAAAATTACCGTTTTTATGCTGCCTACTAACTTATCTGCAACTGACAAAGTATTCCTCACGCTGCTCTACTTGATCATGGTAAACTGTACATTAACACAGAATTTGCCATTTTCACCAGTTTGCACGGGTCAGTGACATCGGGTTCGCTGACACTACTGTACCACCGTCCACACCGCCGTCTGCAGGGCTTCTCCATCTGCCGAAACTGAAGCGCTGTCCCCGCCTCGCCCAGCCCTGGTGCCCGGGGCCTGGCTACTTCCTGTCTGCGCGTCTGCCCTCCGGGTCCGAGTGCGCGGGTCGTGGGGTCTTCGGGTCTGGTTACTGCCCGGGCACACGGCCTTCGACACTTCAGGGTCCTTCCTTAGCCACGAGAGCCGCACTCTGCGGTGCGTATTCACGTTTTACTCGCTCGTTCATCGGCCGACGGGCATCGGTTTGTTCCCGCATGTAGGCCGCTGTGAACGTGGACGCACAAGTACCTGTTTGAGCTCCTGCTTCCGACCTTGGGGTGAACGGCCAGAAGTGGGGTGCCGGGCCGGACGGTGGGTGTATGTTTGACTTTCTCTCTTGACGCGTTTGTAGTCTTGGGTGCTTCGTGCCAGCCACGGACCGCCGCCCAGGAGCCACTCAGTGGGCCCACTGCACCCCTGGGGGACGCGGAGTCCCAGGGACAGTGCCTCTGGAGCTGGGTCTGGGGACCCAGGCCACGCACAAGCATTTGGGGGCTTGCACACTTCCGTTTCAAGGCCATCGTCTCTTTCAGGAGCGATCACTGCATTATTTCACAAGTGGAGAGCGAGCGCGGCCCGTGCTGCTCCGGCGGCGAGTGCTCGTCCTCCCTCGGGGAAGGCGCCCGGGCAGACCCGGCAGGAGGCAGGATCCGGCTCCGTCCCCTCCCGGGCGCCTGTTACTCCGCACTCGGGAGAACGAGAAGCCCCGTTTCCTGTTTAAAACACCCGCGCCTCTTCCCGAGCCTGCGCTCTGTGTGTGGGCGATGCACTCACTCCCGGGGACTGGGGGCCACTCAGCCTCCGACGCACAGCCCCGCGTGCGGCCTGCAGGGCGCGCCCCGCGCAGCGCAGGGCACAGGCGACCCGGCGGCCTGGCCGCGAGCCCGGGCCCACCCAGCGTGGGTAGCATTGTCCCATGAGAGGTTCCTGGTAAAGCCGATTCCAACCGGGCGGCGTGGCGGAGCCACTCTGGGAGGCCGAGGCAGGAAGATCACGAGTTCTGGTCCAGCCTAGGCAATATACTTGCCTTACTGAGACACGGTCTCAAAATTTTAAAAATAAAAAAATAAAAAATAAATATTTTAACAGTCTGGGATGTAGTCCAGTGTGAAGGCCCTGGGTTCGGTCCTCAGGTCTGGGGTGCGGGGGAGGTAATTCACTCCTAAGGAGATTCAGTTCCGTTCTTAGGAGAAAGCATCACCAGCCAGTGCTGCGGTGGCCGAGCTGGTCCGAGTGCGCCCTGAGGGGCCAGCTGCGGCGTTGGGCAGCTCAGAGGAACGGTGGCCGCGCCCAGCCTCAGCGCCCGCGCAGGAGACGCACCTGCTTCTGGAAACGACTTCTGTGGCAATGCGTGTACAGGCGTCGGCCTGATGGGGTCTGCACCTGAGCGTTTGAAATTTGTGTTTGAGCAAAAGAAGGAAAAGGGAAGGGAGGGGACTGAGCAGCGTCGAGCTCTCCTGGAGGTTCCGAGGGCCTGGGCCGGCGAGGCCGCGGGAGCCGCCGCGTGTCCGAGGCGCTGACCCCTGGGGCTGTCCGCAGGTCCCCGCAGGGCGACCAGGGGCTGGGGGCCGCGCGGCCGGAAGCCACTGCGAGGCTCCCAGAGGTGCCCTGTGTGTATCACTGTCGCTGTCACCGCAGGGCCAGGAGCGGGCTGCACGCCCCTCTCCCCAGCCGGCTCCTGTGTGGCTCTCATTGCCCAGCGCTAGATCGGCCGCAGCGGGGGACGCAGCACACTTGGCGACTGCCTTCTAACTGGAAAGAGAGATGGCATGTGTGTAAGAGTAAGACGGCGCCAGGTGTGGTGGCGGGTACTTCTCATCCCAACATTCCGGGAGGCTGAGGCAGGAGGATCACAAGCTCGGGCCTGGAAAGACCCTGTCTCCAAATAAAGAACGAGCTGGGGTGGGGCTGCAGCTGCAGCTCCAGATGGCTCTCCGTGGCCGGCGGACACTGCAGTGCCCTAAGCAGAAGTTGCGTCACAAAGAACAAAGCCTACAGGCTGTGAATGAAATGGACCCCATGTACACCACACACGAGACAAGCCACCCCTCCTGTCCCTGCCTGGGGTCACGGCTCTCACTGTGGGGGTCCCCTACCTCAGCCTAGGCCTCCCCTGTGGTATGCCCAGGACCTGGAGCAGCAGGGCTCCTCCCCACCACCCAGCCCTGGACTCGCATGCACACCATCACAGAGGGAAACTGAGGCAGAGGACAGCTCTCATTCTGCCAGCTCAGACAGTGTGAGCTGGGAAAGGTGGTTCCCAAAGGCGGGCTGTGCCTGGAAGGGCACCACTCCGCTGCCCGCTCTCCTCCAGCCGGCACCCCTGCCCGCACCGCCCTGGGTCCTCCTCGTGCCTGAGTTCAGGGGCTCACCGGCTTTGCAAAACTGCAGGGGCTTTTCTACCTTCAGGAGACGCAGAATAACATCGGCACTTGGAGAGTGAGGAGGAGGAAGCGAGGGCGAGGTCTGGAGGGGTGCATGGGGGTTTTCATGAGGGAAGAGACCACCTGGTGGGGTCACGCCGGTCAACTGTGGGTCAACTGTGCAGCTGTGCGGCCTGGGCCCCCGCGGAGGGGGATGGTTTGACCCCGGCCATGCACGGCTTCAGCCGTGGGGTCAGTGGGCACAGCAGACTCGGAAAGGCCTGCGTGAAGTCCCTGCCCTGTGACTGTTCCCGTCCTTTTAATCATTGCTTTTGCTTTTGAAGTTTGCTTTGTGTTGATTTCCAATGAAAAATTGCCCTGTAAGAGAGAAACAATGTAAAAGTGGCTTTGTCCTCCGCTTTTGGGTGGATCCTAGGCCCCCAGGGGAGCTGGAGATAAACTGCTCTTTGTCCTGTCACTGTGTCTTGTGGGTCAGTCAGAGACCCCACGCAGTCTCCCACGCCGTTTGTATTTCCTCCTTACGGTGACTGACTGACTGACGGACTGTGGTGCTGGCGATGCAGCCAAGACCTCGTGCAGCTGAACAGCTGCTCTACCACGAGGCTGCATCCCGGGCCCTTTTCACTTTCATTTCTTAAATTTTGAGACTGCGTCTGGCTAAGTTGCAGTCTGGCCTGGAACTTGCGATCCTTCTGCCTTACCCTTCCCAGCAGCGGGATTGCAGGGGTGCATGAAGTCCTGTTTTGCTTGTGTGATACCAAAAAAGAAAAGGAGACTGCTGTGTGTCTGCAGTGGCCCCCAAGACCATAGAAGGTAAAAACAAAAACAAAACCCCTCCACCACCTGATGGAGAGGCCGCGCTAGCCACCCACGGGCAGGAGCCCTGCCCCGAGCCTAAGGCTTGAAGCCCTCACACCGAGGCCCTCGGTCGGCTCCCCTCCGGCTCCTCCGCCTGGGCCGCGGACGCCGTCTCTTCTCAGGTGCATCACTGCTCCTCTCGGTGTCCTGCTTGGTTCTTTCTTGGAGACATCGCGGCCCTGGACAGGGCCCTGTGACAAGCAGTCACGATTCTCTGGCCTTCACTGCACAATGCTGCTAGTACGTCTGGATGCAGAATTAACCGGCAGTCATCAGAGCACTGGGACCACACTGCAGGGGAGAGGCTGGCAGCGGCACTGTCCCCACCTCCCGGGGCTCCTGCCGGGACGCGGGACCTGCAGTTGTGCGTGTTCTCTTCCAGAGGAACCTGGTACCTCAGATTCCACCACGGAATCTCCTCCCTTGGTTGGGGACCAGGCATCAGGAAGCAGGGAAGGGGGTCCAGACACACGTGGAGTGGAGAGGGGATGGGAGGGACCAGGGGATTTCCTCCCCGTCGCCAGCACAGACCCTAAAGCTCATGGTCTTTCCAAACCCACACATAAATTCTGTTGCCATCCGAGGCCTGGAAATGCTCGCCCACCAGAGCCCCTGTGCAGAGGTCCCATGGCGGTGGGGAGTGTGGGCTGGGGAGGGTGGGAAGGGGCTTCAGTGAGTCAGTAGCCACCTTCCTCCCCCGCTGGCAGCGCCGTCCAAGGACATTCCAAGGACACGCCAGTTGTGGGGTGCTGCAGTCTCCTTCTTGAGGTGGTTTCTAGGCTCTTTCTGTCCTGAACGAAGAAACTGGTCAAGACAAGTGCAAAAGATAAGGTTTTACATTTATTAAAGGTAGGAAAAGAAAGAGGCTCTGCAGAGCAAGTTTGGGCCAAGTGAATTAAGGAAAGTACACTCTACAGCACGCGGTGGACTGTGCAAGCACCGGGTATGGGGAGGTGTGAGGGGACTGTCCCTCTGTCCCCCACTCCTCAGGGTGAGGTCAGGCCAAGCTCATCCTACTGGAAACCGGCTTGAGTTCCCGAGAAGCACTGGAGACAGCGCTCCCCGGCTCCATGTGTAGGGTTTGGGGACCTGTTCCAGCATGTGCTGGGAACTTCAGAATTAACAGGCCACGCCCACCTTCCCAGCCAGCCTGCCCCACCCTAACCTCCCACTTCAACCAGGACGTGGGAAAACTGAGAAAGGCAGCCCTTTCACAGACTGTAAATGTAGCACAGCTGCCAGCAGTTGATTAGTGCATCTTATGGGACTAAAAATGCATTTCTAAAGCTCACTCTCCTGGACTCACAAAACCAGCATGGAGTTTCTTGTTGGTGCTCACATCAATCTTGATTAGTGTAAGGACATCAAACATAGCTCCTTAAGTGCAGGCTGTGAACTGCATTTACAACCTCAAACATCTCCATGAGGAAAAACAACAAATTTCTTTGGAAGGAGAAGTCGTACAATACAGGTATAGCTGACCTCAAATCATACTGCTCAAACAGAATGTCCTTGCCAGACATGTTGTCACACAACTGTGGTCCTAGCACTCAAGAGGCTGAGGCAGGAGGATCAATGAGAATTTGAAGCCAGGCTAGGCTAAAGAGTGAGCTCAAGAAAGCCCAGACTACATAGCAAAACCCTGTCTCAAAAATCAACAACAATAAAAAATAAGATCCTATTTGTAAACTATTAGAGCTTGAGAACTGAATCTATGTCCTTACCCATCAAAAATAAGACTAATGTTGGGGTGAAGCTCAGGGGCCAGGAGTTTGCATAGCATGGTCCAGGTTCAGAGATGTTATCTGCAAAGCCTTAGGCTGTTCTGTATGGGAGATGCTGGTCAGAGCTCAGGAGACCAGAAGGCATCAAGAAATCCTGCCAGTAAAGACCAGACTCAGGAGGTTTCTGCTGGGAAGAAGGACTGCACTGGCTGCTGGACTCCAGATGATGTGTGTCATGGCTTGGTGAAAGGTTTGTCTGCATTTTGCTCATGTCCAGAGACTTTGCCTGAGACTAAGATTAAGGGTAGTAGACTGACTAAACTTGTAGAAGAAATTTCAAAGCAGTCAAATGTTGAGGCAGTGGCATGGTTTCTGCTGGAGGCCTTTAACCAGATTTATGTTGAGAATCGAGAGCAAAGAGCCTGGTAGAATGATTCAAAATGTTGTGAGTTTGGCCAGGAAGGAAGCGCCAATAAGACTGTGGACTGTGAAGGTAGAGCAGAGGAGATCGTGATGGCTGAGAAGGAAGAGAACAATAGAAAAGTTGACCTGCAGTCATCACAGCCTCAAAACTGCAAAAGTGAAAGACTTTGTTTCCCAGAGGACCAGGTCCCAGAATGGCAGCACAGAGAATTTGTTCCTCAAAATTGGATTCAGAATGCTCAGTGATCCAGGCACTTGATCCCTACAGCCAAGAGCGAGGAAAGCCTGGCTACTGCTCCAGCTGGCAGCAGGCCTTGGCAGCATCCATGTGGTGCTGGTTTTAGGTGCATGCAGAATGCAAGAGTTGTGGGATTAAGAAGGCTTCCACCTTGATTTCAGAAGAAGGCCTGGGAAGCCAGGCAGCGTGCCCTCGAGGAGTGTGTGAGCCTGTGAGAATGAAATGAAAGGTGCGGTGGAGACCCCAGAAGTTTGGAAAAGCCAGGAACATGGATCATCGGGGGAAACCTACAAGAAGGCAGCAGAGCAAGCCCAAGAGAGAAGCCCTGGGAGCTACAACCACACAAGTGCCACAGGGATGCAGCCACCCAAGCTCTTTGGAGCTCACATCTTGCCACAGATTGCCTCACGTGCTGCACATGAACTACAGGACTTAATGTCTGCCCTGCTGGATTTTGGACTTGCTTTGTTTCCAATCTTTTGTATTCCCCTGTTGTAACGTTCAGAATGAAAATGTTTATCTTTGTGCCATTGAATGTTGGA
This sequence comes from Dasyprocta punctata, assembly GCA_004363535.1. NCBI lineage: Eukaryota > Metazoa > Chordata > Mammalia > Rodentia > Dasyproctidae > Dasyprocta > Dasyprocta punctata. The sequence goes on from RJWM01015090.1 coordinate 39,313, forward strand.
AGTGTTTAACTTTCTTTTCATTTGTACAAGGGCTCACAGTTAAGAGTCTGCCATAAATCTCAGAGGAGACTTGGGACTTAGACTTTTTAGCAATGCTGAAACTGTTAGGACTTCAGTAACTCTTGCAGATGGACTAAAATGCCTTTTGCTAAAAGGATGTGCATGAGTCTTTGGGAATCCAGAGGAAGAAAGTTACGGTTTGTGTCTGGATGTCCCCAAGGCCTCACGTGGTCATGGGGAGCAGGCTTTCTGAAGACAGCTTATTAAACCTAAACCTCTTGTTTTCAAGCCCTCACCTCAGAAAAGAGTTACAGCGTTTTCAGCTCAACTCAGAAGGGGGACAAGGTCCTCACTTTGTAAACATCCTCATCCTGTGCAAGAGGAGGGCCCAGGGAGACCGTGTGAATGCTACACCCACCTGAGGGTGGGTAGCCTGCGTACAGTATACGGGAGGAAAAGAGGTTTGCTCCCTTTTTGCTCCTGTTTCCCTTGCTGTCTCTGCCACCATGAACTGCTGCCCCTCTGCCACACTACCCTGCTTTGGAACCAGCTGATTATGGCCTGAAATCTCTACAAATAAACCTTCTCTTCCTTAATTTTGGGCATCAGGCATTTAAAATGTCTGAGCAACGAGAGAAAAGTAACTAAAACACTGCATGTCTACCACACACTTGGATCCATGACAGCAACCTCCTTTGGTTCCTCGATATCACTAACACATAGGTGTTCTGTGACACATAAGTGTTCAGACATCTGTCTCTAGTCTGGCTCCGGAGGATGGATCCCGCTATCACCCTGGGCCAGTGATGAGGAATCCCTCTGAGCTGGACTAGAAGAAATGAAGGAGAGGTAGAAAGGAGATGAGGAAATTGTAACTAAAAATTACACATTTAAGAATACTGCAACTTCTAGGGTATACAGGCTGCTTCCAGGGAATTCCTTTTCCATGATGGGAGCCAGCACACCTGGGAGCTGAGTCTACATCTCAGCTGTGGGAACCTCCTCAGACTCCGTGACCCCACTTACATCTCACTGTGCAGGAACAAGCTGGTCCTGTGGGTGGAGACGGCGACCCTGGTGGAGGCAGAGTGCCGGAGTCCTGTGTCCGGCCCGCGTCCCAGGCCGTTTCACTGGTTTTCTCTTTTGTTAAGGGTGGCTTAAATTTGGTTTCTGCCCCTTACAACCAAACCCTGCCCTACTAGAAATGCTAAAGGCAGTCTTTTAGATGGAAATGAAAGGAAACTAGACAATAACTCAAATCTGCTTGAAGAAACAAAGACCACCAACTGTTAAGAGATAACTAAACAAGTAAATGTAAAAGACAGTATAGCCTGGTGTGGTGGTGCACACCTGGAATCCCAGCACTCGGGAGGCTGAGGCAGGAGGATTGCTGTGAGTTTGAGGCCAGCCTGGGCTACAAAGTGAGTTCAAGGCCAGCCTGAACTGCATAGTGAAGCCCTGTCTCAAAAAGACAAAAATGAAAACAGAAAGACAGTATAGGCTGGAGGTGCTAGGGTCTGCCTGTCATCTCAGCCTGAGCCACTTAGACTCTGGTTTTCTGGGTTTTTGTACCTAGAAGTGAACTCGGCCTCATACTTGCCAGGGAGGCACTGTGCTGCTGAGCTACAGCCCTAGCCTGAGACTCTGCCTTGAAATTAAAAAGTTTAAAAAAGGTCTGGTAATACAGCTCAGTGCAAAGGCCCTGGGTTCAATGCCTAGTGCACGTGTGCGTGTGTGCATGGGCACACACACACACACACACACAGAAAAGCAATGTAAATGTACTTTATTATCTGTAGCTTTCTTCTCATTTAAAAGGCAACCACATAAAGCATTAAAATAATCTCTATGATGGGCCTACAAAGTACAAAGATGTAATTTTTTTGAGAGTGATATCACAGAGTGGGGAGGGAATGGAGACACAGAAAAGATTGCTGCTGAAATTAAACTGGAACTGATCTAAACTAGATTTCTATAAATTAAGACATTAACAGTAATCCCCAGGGAAACCACTAAAATCTAATGATAAGAGAATTAAAATGGTGCACTAGAAAACATGCATTTAATAAAAAAGAAAAAAAGTAATGTGGGAACAGAGAAACAGATAAAAAAAATAGCAAAACAAATAGCAAAATGCTAGACACAACTCTTTCCCTATGAGCAATTACATTAAAGGTAAATGGGGGCCGGGAGTTCGGCTCAGCGGCTTAAGCGCCTGCCTGGCAGGTGCGAGGTTGTGAGTTCAATCCCTGGTGCCGCAAAAAAAAAAAAAAAATTATAAAGGTAAATGGATTGAAACTGTAATTAAATGGCAGAGATTGGCAGCATGCGTTTAAAAAAACAGTCCAATCGTGCCATGTCTACAAGAGATTTGCTTTAGAATCAAAACCACAAATAGGTTAAAAGTAAAAAGATATAAACAATGATGTAACATGCAAAATACAGTATGTCCACAATTTACGAATGAGTTCCATTTTGGGAGAAGTGTCTGTAAGTTGGATTTGTTCATAAGCTGACAAAGTGAATCATATGCAGGATACCTGTGAAAGTTTGAAAGTCAAACATTCCTAAGTCCAGGACTTACTGTAGTAACAAAAAAGGAGCTGGAGGAGCTATCACAATACCATGCAAAATAGTCTTTAAGATTAAAATTGTTTCTAAAGACAAAGGACATGGTGATCATGATTTTTTATAATGAGCATTATCATGTTAATGAAAAACAGGTCAATTCATCAAGTAGTTCAGCAATCACATACATCCGTGCACCAAAGAAAATCCCAGAATATACTTAGCAAAACCCAACAGAACGGAAGGGCAACATCGACAGCGGTAGAGTCACAGACTGCATAACCACATTTCCACAGAACAGACTGTGGAAAGGAAGGTTGTGATGGAACAGGAGGCTCCCTGCTGCCTAGCGATGCTGTAGCCGTACAAGTATCACGGCACAACGGACGTTGATGTGTCTGAGAGCTGAGAGTCGTGGGGTGCGTTTCCCGAAGCTTGTCTTGGTCAGGGGTGGACAGCGCCCTGGAGACGGTGTGAATCTGTTCGCTGCTGCTGTTACTGCACACCACAGGCTGAGCCGTTTCTTCCTGCTGAGGACTCACTCAGCTCACGGCACCGCAGGCTGGGGAGCTGGAGGCTGGGTGGTCAAGTCGGTAAAACCTGCCTACCTTCAGACTCCCAAGTTATGTGAGAAAAAACCACCTCTGCTTATTTAGGGTGCAGTTATTTCAGATCTCTGCTATTTATCATTTAAAAAGGAGTGACCCACAAGGGGAGACAAGGAAGTGCAGGCCTGTGGTCCAAAGTTGCTGGACTTCCTTGAGGGAAAATTGCAGCCACTCATGCGGGCGAGCCATCTGCACTGATTCTATATGGCACCACTTAAAAAGGGCTGTCTGATCCTCAGACCACGACGAGATGGAAGACTGCATCAGCTTCTAAAAGACATTTCCATGACTGAGAATTTCATCAAAGGGTTCTTAGAGGAAAAAACAAAAACGGGTTTTAAGGCCAGTGTGGTGGCCACCTCTGCAATCCCAGCACACAGGAGGCTGAGGCAGGACTGCTGTGAGTTTAAGGCCATCCTCGGCTACAAAGTGAGTTCAAGTTCAGCCTGAACTGCAGTGAGACCTTCTTTCAAAAAGACAAAAAACAAAAGCAAACAGGAAACACATCCTAAGAGCCAAAGACATGCCGAATTTGATCCAGGCAGTGACCTGAGCAGGAAGCACAGGCTTCTCTGAGAAGTGGGGAGACGGAGGCTCCATGCCCCCACCCCAGCCCCGCCTGGCTGAGGCCCCTCCTGCCTGGGAGATCTTCTCATGTGCAGGGTGACCTGCCTCTGAGCAGAGAAATGACCAGAAGAGCGACCTTTGGAGGCAACCGGACATGCTCCCATCAGCCAGAATCAGGAATAGATATTTTGCTACATGTGCCCAGGTCCAGGTCCCCCTCGAGCCCTGTTTTGGGGATACCTGGGTGGAGCTCGGCACGGTCTGCTCCTGCATTCCTGTCCTTCCAAGTCGCAGACCCCCACTTCTACGGGGGCCGGAGAAACTGCAGTGAATGCCCTCCTTCACAGGAAGCTGGTTTTCCCCCGGAATGATTTAGCAGCCCTGGGATAAGAGAATCCAAACCACACTGGCAGTAATTTTGTGTGAAGAGCGCAGCCTCCGTCTCCAGCGCGAACTGCCTAACTGGGCAGTGGCGTCCAGCTGGCTCTGATGGGCGCTGTGGGGACCCAGCACTGAGTCTGTTGGTCACGTGCTGGGCAAGCCCCGAGTGCTGCCTCTGAGTGTGGGCCTCGCTCATACCCTCATTTCTAACGCCGGGTTCCAGCAGAAACGCCGGCAAATCTTTCAGAAATGTATGGAGAAACTAGGTTTATGATTTTGTAAGTGAAAGAAATTGAACATTACTTTAAAATGAATATTGGTTTCAGATTTTTTCTACAAACAAAAATTGCTCCCAAGGACACCTGCAAAACTCCTTTCCAACAACGTAAGTAGCCTCCCGTTAGGCTGCTAGGGATCCCCCAGAAGTGTCCCCCAAAGTCTGTGGTCCTCAGGGCTTGGGGGTACTGGCAGCGCCCACAAATTGATCTGCAGTCTGGGCCCCAGGAGGTGTGACTGTCACCTCCTGACAGGTAGGGACACGACTGGGACACTGCTGTGAGATCACCCAGGGCCCCACATCAAGGCGGTGAGTGGCGGTGGGGAGCTGGGGGGTGAGCAGGGCAATCTGCAGACTCTGGGGCTGCTTCTCGTCCTGTTTGCTTTATACTCAAATTTAACCCTAAGCCCCATCCCACCCGATGCAGCCATCTCCCGGTGCGAGGACCAGGGCCCTGGCCAGCAAGCACGGTGGCCGCGTTCTGGGTGCAGAGCCCTGGGTACCGCATCTCGGATGGCCCAGGGGAGCCAGGCGGGGTACCTTCAGGTTGTTCTGTAAACGTTGAACAGAGACTTCCTTATCCTGCTTGGGTAACTGAAATCTCCTGAGTTCAAGAAACACTGGTCCGCCTTGGGGCCCAGCTGCTTCCCTAAAGTTCCGTTTGCCAGGCAGCGTTTGGCAGGACAGACTCTGCCGGGGGCGGAAAGTGGATGGCGAAGGGTACAGTGGGTGCGACAGCAAGAGGAGAGAAACAGCTTCCAATGTCTCTAGCGGACAAGGAGCCTGAGCACTGGGCGCACTGACGTAGACACGGGAGGAGACTCACCTGCCCCGGTCACCTGTGGCGCACGCCCAGGTAAACGGCCGGCCCCCTCGGGAACTGGCAGCGCCCGCACGCCTGCGCCTTGCCGCCTTCCCGCTCTGTGCTCGCTGAGGTCAGTTAGGGCCCGTCCTCGTGATCTGGTCTCCCACAAACACAGTGAAGGCCGGACAGAGCTCCGGGGCAGGGGACCTGCCTGGTGTGCGCCAGGCCTGGGTGCCGTCCCTAGGAGGGGATTTTCAAGTTCCCAAGACAGTGAACTGATGTGCCGGCTGCGCTGACTGACTGGGATGCTGTGAGCCCATGTGGCGAAGCCTCCCGCACCCACAGGCAACGACCACGTGTGGGTTAAAAACAAAAACTACACCGAGTTTGAAAAGGCAGCCCGTGATGGGGCGGGTCACGCTGCAGTGGTACCTCTGGGCACCTCTGGGCTCCAGGCCCCGCCAGCTCCCTCATTCAGTGTCGCCCCCCTCCGATCCCTGCAGGTGCCCCGCTGCCAGGGGTCACCTCCAGCAGACGTCCTTCCCCGAGATGCGTCCTCCACTGTCAGTGCGGATTCTGTGCAGTGACACGGATGGCGCCCTGTGGCTCTGGCTCTGACAAATCCTCTTTCCGCCCGCTCCTCCTGTCGCTCCTGCCCACCACCTGCCGCTGGCCCAGAGCCCGGCAAGACCAGAAGGACAGACTTGAGTCCAAGGTCCCCGGGCTGGAGGACAGCACAGGAGAGCAGGACACAAACCGCACAGAGCCTGGGCCAGCAGCGTCAGAGGGGCGCGGGGAAGCGCACACCCCCCGGTCCCCTGGGGGCGGAGGGCACGCACGCTGCCGGCCCACACTGATGTGAACAAAATCGCAACTCACACCCATCTCACATTTTTATTAAAATGTTTGTTTCTAAAGGCAACAAAGAACACAGGCGCGCTCTTCTACATCGTAGGTCATGAAAAATACAGCAAACACGGACGCTGGGGTGTAGAATAGATCTTAAAGTTCTGCAAAGAAGCATTAATGAAAAGAAACTTTGTGCTGATTGCCTGATTTTCCAGGAAAGTTTTAGTTTCTCTTCTCTATCCTGATGCCATTCTGATTTATAAATACTTGTTCCAATAGTCTAACAACAACTTTGCTGTCTGAAACGTTAGAAGCATAGCTCTACACAAAGACCCTCTTTGGAAACAGATGCTCAGTTTTCAGTGAATGCTCACTGGCCTGGGAGTGACGACGGTGAGCACAGCTGTGGTGACAATGGCAGTATGGGGCAGCAGGCCGACCTGTGAGCAGGGCTCTCTCACGTGGCTGCGACAGAACCTGCCGGGTTAAAATCCAGCGTCTCAGGGTCTGATCACAATAAAGGCAACGACCTAGTTTTTCATTAAAAAGAAAAAGGAATTTTAAACAGCTTGAATAAAAGAATGAATGTGCTGGAACGATGAAGGGGGCCAAGCCTCGGCGAGGCGGCTAGCTTCTCAAATGTGTTCCTCTCCAGGTGGAAAAAGACTATTATTGAGGACCTCGAATGCATTTCAGAACTGGAAATGGGAGGTTTTAGGGTGAAGTCCGTCTTTTTCTCAGCCTCTTGGTAAATGGGAGAAGTTTAAATATGAACGATCTTCCTGATGGGGATAATTTCTAGTGGGACAAAGAGGGTGAGGGAAAACCAATTGAAGTAATGTGGTTTCAGAAATTATCCACTGTGAACTTTAAGGAATGGAAAGGAAATACTAAATCTTTAATAATGATTTTAAAAATGATAAATGCAGTTAAAATGTTTGCTATCAGCATGAAGAAAACATGACCAATGTTGCCATGAACAAGCAAACATAAAACAGCGTTCCTCCATACACAGGCGTCAAATTCACCCGAGCCCAGCCGCTGAGCTGACGTAGGCTCCTGGACTATTTCCTCTCCTTCAGCCTCCCAGGTGCTGATGAAGAAGAGAGCTGGAGTTCTAAGGTGCTTTAAACAGAGGCACTCCAGGTAAAGTGAGAAAGGACACCCCAATTTTTTCCTACTAAAGTGTACTTCCACGAGCTAAATCACAACTTCTTTAAAGGCTAATGTACCTTGAATACTCATTAGAGTTATCTGAAAGAGAAGAAAGGTATCGGGCTTTCTTATTTTATAATAATTAATCACTGTCTCAAATGATCTAACTAGTGCCCAAATAATAGTACAAAACAGATCCAGAACATAATCTATTTTATATACTAAAACACATCAACATACAAAGGAGTGTTTCTAAAAAGTCACTTGTCATTCAAAAAGCACTGGAGAAATCAGCAATTTTGTGAACTAACTCTATTGTCATATAAACATGCCTTTGACTGGCGCCAAGATTGTGACACAAGGGCTGGGGACATAGCTCAGTGGCACAGCGCCTGCCTGGCACACTCAAGGTCCTGAGTTCAATTCCCAGTACCAACAAAAAAAAAAAAAAACTAAGATTGGGACACAGAGCTCGTGAGGAGGTGGGGACGAGGTGGTCCTGTGGTGCGTCTGGAGCAGATACCGTTCTGAACGGACTTTCTTAAAATTTCAGAATCTTAACTTTCTACAACAAATGACACTTGTTTAATCAGAACATCAAATCCAGATATAAGCTTAACGAATGAAAGAGAAAGTAACAAAAACAGCGAGCATGAACAGGGTCCTCTCCATTCCGGCTCCCGGCGGCACCTGGCCTGTGCTGAGACCCAGGTGGCCTGCGTGGCGCCTGGATGTGGTAGCGGTCCCCAGCCCAGGGCTCTGCAGCCGCCAGGGCGTCCCTCATGGGGCAGTGAAGGCCCTGGTAAGGGTGACCCTTCGGGTGACAGCAGCACTGTGGGGGGCACAGGGAAGGAGGGGACACGCTCCCCACGGCAGTGACAGCCAGCCTGCCACAGGAGGGTTCTGCTAGGTGATGCTCTCAGGCATGAAACACAGCGATCACCTGCTTTCTGAAACCAGCTGAAAGGGCCAGGGACGGTGCCCCGCCGGGCTGGGAGTGCAGTCCGTCCGCTCTGGCTACGGTGCAGCGCGCCGACACAGCCAGAGACCCGGGCGCAGCCACACGGGCATAGGCCGCGTCCCAGGCTGCTGCCAGCACTCAGACAGCAAAGAGGGTTCAGATGCTGGAGGAAAATGGTGTGCGGCTTTCTAGTTTAATGCCTTGGGGATTCCGAGGGACCCTGCACGTTGGCTTCCCGTCGGGCAAACCGTGCACGCATCCCAGGGCAGTGGTGCATTGTTGGCGGGCAGGCAAGCCAGGAAGCGAGGTGAAATCGGTAACAGTGATTTCCTGGGCACGGGTACTTTAGAAGTAGCTCACTCTAATTCTCCACCTCTCCAAGACAGAGTGATTTCCTGGGCACGGGTACTTTAGAAGTAGCTCACTCTAATTCTCCACCTCTCCAAGACTCTCCAGCACCCTACGGCCGCCAGCAGACTCACCGAGTCACGTCCCCCCTCTGTCTGCGGCTGACTCCCTGGGCCGCGTTGCCGTCCCGCCCTAGAACATGCAGTTCATGCACTTGACGGTCTTGCTGCCATAGTCCACGCACTCGGGGCCAATGCACTCGCAGCAGGCGTTGTGGAACCAGCGGTACTTGGAGGCGCCCATGGACTCGCAGGAGATCTTACACTGGTGGATGGACATGCAGTCGTCGAAGTAGACCACCGTGCACAGGTGCTCTGCAAGACAAGCGCGCCAGCGGG
>RJWM01015091.1:0-42376 GCA_004363535.1 Dasyprocta punctata
AAAAAAAAAAAAACTCAGCAAAATATTAAACATAACCAAGTGGGGAGGAGCTAAGGAGATTACCATGAATGTGCCACACAGCAGAATTTAAAATATATGTCATTTAAAAATACAATATAAAGCACAAAAATTTAAAAACTAATATATAAAATAGAATAAAAATGCCAGTATTGAGAGTGACAATGACTGATGACTTTCTACAGCTGATCAAAGACAAAATATACAAATACATATGCATATAGCACATCATACCTTAAATAGATTAAATAAAAATGGTAGGTAGTTTTTAATTCTTCAATAATTATTTTGGATTTTACATCTTTTTGTTTAGCTTTGCTAGTTCATATGTATCTAAAAATTTATCCATTTCTTCTGAATTTTCCATTTTAATAAAGTACAGGTTCTCAAAGGTAGTTACCCATGATCTTCTGGATTTCTGCAAAATCTCTTGTTAGTTTACCATTTTCATTTATAATTGCATGAATTTAGATCTTTTCTTTTTTATTTCAGTAAGATTGCCTAAGATTTTGTCTATTTTGTTTATTCATTGGAAGAACCTACTGTTCGATTCATCAATTATTTGTATTGCTTTTTTGTCTCAATTTCATTAATTTCTGCTCTAATATTTATAATGTCTTTATTTGAATGAGCTTTGAGTTTGAGTTGTTCTTCTTTTTCTGGCACTTTGAGGAGAATCATTAGGTAATTTATCTGAGCTCACTGTGTTTTGCTAATGTGGGAATTAACTGCTATAAACTTCCATCTTAGGACAGCTTTCATTTTGTCCTGTAAGTTCTGGTATATTGTTCTCCATTATCGTTTGATTGTAGGAACTGTCTAATTTCTTCTTTCACTTTATCTGTGACCCCTTGATTATTCAACAGGGTATTGTTTAATTTCCATGTGTTTGCATAATTTCTGTGCTTTCTTTTGCTATCCATTTTAAGTTGTATAGCTTTTGGGCTTGTGAGATGATCTGCCTACTCCAGAAGCTCCTCTGCCTGTGCACTGCCAGATGTGGCAAGTGTCCAAGACAGGTGTATCTCTGATCATGTTGGCAGATCAGGAAAGGAAACAGACCACGGTGTTCTGTGCTGGAACTGGGCAGCTAGTGGGGCCAAACTGTCTGCTGGACTTCATGCCAACACTTTTGGATCCAGTTCCCTCAGAAAACCACCAAATCAACCTGGCTTCTCACCACACTGGGTGAGGCCACTTCTATATCCTTTCTATGCTGAGCTTGCCAACGCCTAAACTTCTCAGGGGGTCCATGATTAGCTTGCCCCATTCTGTGACTTGTTTAAGGTTATCTCTCACCTAGTCACTGTTGTAAGGTGACTCCAGAAAACTTGAAGTATAGTTCTGTGAGTTTTGATTTCTAGAGTAGCACTTAATAAACTCCTTTTGAAAACGGCTCCTGCTTATATCACTCAACTACTTCTGCTTTATTGTCTGGTGGCCCAGACAAGAGTGTTTATTCACTTCATTTGCAGTCTTTATTGCTGCTTATAAATGTCCTCATTCATGAAAGAATGAATGAATTAAAAATACCATTATCAGAATTTTACATTTATTTTCCTTTTTGACTCTTGGTTTAAAATTTTTTTCTACTTTTCCAATATGTTAAATAGTTCTGCAGAAAATATTTTTGATCTTTCTGAACAAAGCCGGTCTCTTATGTTTGTTTTCTTTGGATGCACTCTTATGAGTGGGATTATTCAGTCAGAAACTGTGAACTATGACTGTTGGTAAATTTCTAAAGCAATTTGCAGTTGCCCAAGTAAAGCCTGATTAACTCATTAACTAGAGGCTTCATTCATTAAATGACACTAACGTTTATATAGTAGTGTTTTACTAATATAGGATTATGATATACCCAAATCTTTCTCTTAAGAAGTAAGCATTGTATTGCAAAGTAAGTTACTAATAATTAATTTTATTTGTACTTCAGTGGTATTTATTAGTACAGATATGGCTGTTATTGATTCTGTATTTTGGGGGTTTGATCAAGTAATTGTATCTTTTTATATGTGTAAAATTTTCATAATAAAGCTCAGAAAAATTTGAAGGAATAATAAAAGTGAAGCTATATAAACAAAATATTTAATTTTAAAATTAATAGCAAATTTTCATATGATGAAATATTTTATTGCATTTCATTTTCCTGAGAATTATAAAAAGGCACAAGTCATGCTTTAGGTATACTCAAGGAGCAGTATAGTCTAATAGGAAAGATCATAAAATTTAAAACTGCATCTGAATTTAAATTTCAGCTTCACCTCATAATAGCTCTAGGTTGTAAAAATACACTTTTCTTAGCTATGTTCTTCGCTGTAAAAATGGGGCAGAAAAATATGCAGGGAGATTGATGAGCTACATGCACAAAACACAGAGTAATGCATGGTGTATAATCAGCATTCTTGATGATTTGATACTGACAGAGACTATTTGACACTTATTAGATGTGTGCTATGTAGCAGTTAATAGGAATTTAGCGATCTCTGCTGTCCTGCTCCATCATATTTTTCACATTTTTAAATTTAGAGCACTTCCTACTCAGGTCAATTGATGTTTCTGTTTTGTTCCTTTGTTTCTGGGTTATTAGAAATAAGTTCAACATATATAGCCTTTGGAAGGACACAGACGGTGGGAAAAGAAGACATCAGATTTTTCTTTAATTTTGGTTTGAATGTTTTCAATTTGTATTTGTTACTTGTACAAGTTTGTACTACATAATTATCTTATTTCTCACAGAGAATTGGCACATGCAGATAACACATCTCATTTCTTCTTTTATCCTCTTTCCTTCCTTTCTTCCCCCTTCCTTACATCTCTTGTCCCCTTTCCTACTTGGAAAAAAATCTATTTCCCTATTTTTATTGTCTTTTTTTTTTAGTTTATTTATATTTTGAGTTTCTCATATAAGAGAAAACATGATATTTGAACTATTGTTCTGATTTATTTTACTTAGCATTGTGTTCCCAAGGTATACCCATCTTACCTACAAATGACTCAAATTTATCCATTTTTTATGGCAGAGTACTACTCTTCTGTATAAATACTTTATTTATCCATTCATTTATTGATAGACATATAGGCTGCTTCCAAGATTTAACTGTTGTAGATTGTGCTGCTATAAACGTGGGTATGTGCATACTGTATCACTGCAATATGATATCTTAAACTCTGGGAAAAATACCTAGGAGGGGAATATGTGAGTCTAAATAGAATTTCTAGTTTCAGTTTTTCGAGGGAGGCCAATCCTGATTTTTATAGTGGTTGTACTAGTTAATTCTCCCACCAACATTATTATTTTATTTCTTGTTAGTAGCCATTTTTCTAGAGGGAGATGGAATAAGTTTGAATTTTCTTTCTTATTCTCTTGGATCCTTATTTTTTATTTTCCTTTTTCTTACTTTCTAGGTTAAATGTATTTGTAGAAAAGAAAATTTGGTAAAACAGTTGGATATCTCTATGGCACAATGGATTTGACCGTGGAAAACAATATGTATGTAAACAAAATATGGGTTCAATGTGAGAATGAAAATTGTTTGAAATGGAGATTGTTGTCAAGTGAAAATGCAGCCAAAGTTGATCACAATGAGCCATGGTACTGTTTTATGAACACGGATTCAAGATATAATAAATGCTCTATTTCTGAAGAAGACTTTCCTGAAGAGTCTCAACTTTATGAAAGTGGATTTAAGATTGTCTATTCACAACTCCCTCTTGGAAGCTTGGTCTTGGTAAAATTACAGAATTGGCCAAGGTAAAGATTTTGTTGTTTTAGGCTAAACTATTGAGTTTTAGGTAGTCTTGTTAATTTTATGATTTTTAAAAATCTTTAGAAAGTTTCCACTGTTTCTGTTTTGCTTACTTTCTTATTGATTTCTGATCTCATCATTATTTTCTTACTACTTCCTTGAAGGGATGAGTTATTCTTTTCTAATTGCTTAAATTGTAAACTCATGTAACTAGATACAAATTTGTTATTCCCCTCAATATTGACAGTTAAATCTATAAATCTTTTTCTAAATACTGCCTTTAATGCATGTCACACATTGATACATATTTGGAGATTTAAATATATCTTAAGTGAATTTGTAAAATTTATGTTACTGAATTTCACTAAGTCTTACTTTAAGGTCTATCAGAGTGTATGTTATAAAGATTTCATATGCATTTGGAAAGAATGTATATCTATAATTGTTACCAAGATGCCTAGAATATATTTATTTTCTTTACATTTACTAAAATACATGTTTTACAAACACTAGTTTCCTCAAATATACAGTATGCATTTTCAGTACATAATGGCAAGTCTTATTTTTGGATTTTTATTAAATTTTAAGCTATTATATTTATTCTCTTACATGGCTTTAAGTTCCTTATTTCAGAATTTGATGTCATAATATATTTTCTTTGTGTATTTTCAGGTTTTTTCTTGAATTCTTTTCATTTTAATTCTTTTTCAATTTAATTTTCTTTTCCTTTCTGTATTGAATTTTTCTGAGTGTTACCAGTTGTTCTTATATCTCTTTCAATTTAGCATTCTTAACAGAAATTTTAAAAAATTACTACTTCTTTTCAAATTTTATCAATAATCATTCATTTAAATTTTTTCCAATTTATATTTTCTCACTACCTACATTATTTTCTTCATTTATTTCGCTTAGTTGGTACTCTCAGTATATTTTGATCTCTTTTAAGATCATGCTGGCAAGCATTCCTTTTTTTTTTTTTTTTTTGGTAGCAGTGTTATTCATTTTGACCATAATAGCTTTCTGTTAGATTCTAGTATGATCCTTTCTTGTGGCATTCACATATTTATATATATGTAATATGTACATATGTAATGTATTTACATTAATGTATTTACATATGTAATGTATTTATTGTGGCATGAATAGCATATATTTAATCATAGTCATTCTCCTTATTGTGTGAAATTAATTCCTGTTCTTTGAGAAGGAAAGAAGTCATGATAGATATGTTTTAGTTTGTTTTCAGTTTGTTATTCGGATTGGACCATCACTATTGTTCTATTATTCTTTAAATTCTTCTGTCATACTCATTTTCTTGTTGAAACTATCTATTGAGCTTTCTATGCTTACTATATTTTCAGTTATAAAATCTCCACTTTTTTCTTATTTGTATCTTCTATTTATTTATTTTTATTTTTATTTATTTATTTATTTTTTGCGGGACCGGGGATCGAACTCACAACCTCGCACCTGCCAGGGCAGGCGCTTAAGCTGCTGAGCCAAACTCCCGGCCCTGGTTTTTTGAGTCAGGGTCGCACTATGTAGCTCAGGCCGGCCTTGGGCTCGCGCTGTAGCCCAAGCCGGCCTGGAACTCACAACGCTCCTCCTACCTCAGCCTCCCAAGTGCTGGGATTAAAGGCGTGCGCCACCACGCCCGGCTCTCTTCTATTTATTTTTTAGAATTTCCATTTATTTTGAAACAGTTGATTCTGTAAAGCAGGAAGGTTTTACTACTACACTAGAAGGTTTTGTAAGGCTGGGTGACCCCAATTACTGCCTAATGGGATGGGAATCAACTTTTCCATTCAGCCTATGCTGATTTCCAGGGAGGATAGGGGTCCCTACTTATGACTTGGTAGGGGTGGGAATTCATGCTCCACACTCACAACTGTGGCTTGAAGGAATAGTGTTATATTGCTTCCAACTGACCTGAATTAATACCATGAGGAAGGATCTTGTTTTTACTGAGTTCGTAAAAATCTTTCTTTCCACAGTTTTGTACCACTGCCTCAGCAGGGGAGAAGGTGTTTCATTCCTCCTGTGTCCTGACTCACTACTGGTCTTTGCTAGTGAGGGCAGATGTGTTTGTTTGGGTTAGAGAAGTTAATGTGTAGTTTTTTGTCTTGCTAAGTTGCCCTACTCCTACTTCCTTAGCTTAAAGGACCAGACTACACTGGGGCTTGTTTAGTTTGACTCACTGATATTCCTGGACTGCTATTTTCTTTTAACTTTCAGTCTAAGGGTACATAATGTCAAAAGAGAGCCCAAGGAACTTACTGTTTTGTCATTCGTTCATCAGACCTCTGTGTCCCTAGTTAGTATATTTTCAGTTTTCAGGGTCTTATGTTTCATATATATATAATTTTAGATTTCTCTATCTAGGTGGAGTAATTTAGAAATGATTCTACTTCATCCAGAATGTGAATTTGCAGAATGGATTTATTTTTATACTTTTTAAAAAATAATCCATAGCCCAGAACCCATTATTCTATTGTTTTTCTCAAAGTATCAAAATTATGGACATTTTTTCTGAAATTTCCTAGATTTATTTCCTTCATTTTATTTATTTGATAGTTTAATTTTTATTATATTAATAGACTTTGTATTTTATCAAAGTTTTAGTTTTTGGAAAGATTGAGTGAAAATAACAGATTTTCCACTGATCGTTTCCTCATGAAATATGTTTACATCAGTATGGTACATGTGTTATAGTCTGTGAACCATCATTATCACTCAGACCCCCAGTTTTTATTAGGGTTTATTCTTTGTACTGTATATAATATGGGTTTTGACAAATGTTTAATAGCATGTATACAGCATTATAGCACAGGATAGTTTTATTGACATAAAAATCATCTGCACTCCACCTATTCATTTCTCTACCAAACCCTCAGCAACCATTGCTCTTTTTTAAAAATTCACTGATCTCTTGCCTTTGTAGAATGCTATATAGTTGAAATCATACAGCATGTAACATTCTCAGAATGGGTTTTTTCACTTAGTAATATAGTGACTGATTATTTTTATTACTGAATAATAATAAATGTTTGTAAGTGGCACGATCTATTTGCTGCACATTCACTTACTGAAGAACATTTCTGGCACTTGAAAATAATACTTTTTAAAATGTGTGTAGCTTTCTATGTGGACATATTTTTATTTCCTTTGAGTAAGTACCAATGAATGCAATTGCTGGATTGTGTGTTATGTTTATGTGTAATTTTTGTAAACTGCAAAATTACTTTTCAAAGTGACTATATGATTTTGCATTTTCACCAGCAATGAATGAAAATTGATTTTTTTTAGTATTTGGTATTGTCCATATTCTGGTTTTGGTCATTCTAATATTTATGTAGTAGTATCTTATTGTTACTTCAATGTACATTTCCTTATGGGCGTATGCTATGAAACATTTTTTCATATGTTTATTTCTGAACACATGTACCTTTTTTTGGCGGGGGGCACTGGGGATCAAACTCACAACCTCACGCCTTCCAGGCAGGTGCTTAAGCCACTGAGCCAAACTCCCAGCCCTCATGTACCTTGTTTGATGAGGCATCTGTTCAGATTTTTTGCTCATTGTAAAATCTAGGCAAGGTATGGAATTCTCCCTCCTCCCCACCTCCTGACATTCCAACATAAGGGCATGACTGTCCACCAGCTACAAGCTGGCTTTCCGTTTTACTTCCCCTTGTCATGGAGCAGGAGTGATGAGGACTAATCAACTGACCTGGTCTTGTGTGAGGGAACATATAGGGAGGGAAGGGGATTTTCCCATCATACAAGTATAGATACTAAGTCCGACTGTTCACTTGAACCCTAACCCTGCGACCTACATTCAGCAGAGACTAAAGGGCTGATTACATTTTTCATCTACCAAAGCAAGCAAGGGTACACCTTGGTTTGGATGGTTACAGAGGGTCCTCAGATGAAGGGAGAGCCTTAATTTCCATAGGCACTAAAGCCAGGCACAGAAAATTGTGACTGACTATAGCCCAATACTGCAGATCTTGGAAAGAAATCATTCATTTAGAAACAGCAATTTTTTCTTTGACTCGATCGTTTTATGATTTTTCTATTTTTTAATTACTTTTATTTGTCCTTTTTTTTGGTGGAGTGTTAGGGTTTTTTCTCTGCATTTTCTCTCTTTTCTCTGGTTTTTTTTTTTTTTTTTTTTGTACTGGGGATTGAACTCACAACCTCACACCAGCTAGGCAGTTGCTTCCACCCTATTTTTTGAGATAGGGTCTCACTAAGCTAACTCTCCAGCCCTATTTTTTGAGATAGGGTCTCACTATGCAGTTCAGGCTGGCCTTGAACTCTCTTTGTAGCCCAGGCTGGTCTCAAAGTCACAACAATACTCCTGCCTCAGCCTCTTGAGTGCTGGGTCTTTTCTCTGTTCCTCTTTCATCTTTTTTCTCTTCCTGCCTATATTTATTTCCTGTATTTTGCACTGTTTATATATATATATATTTTTTTTTCTTATTCATTTTTTTCTATGACTATTCTCTAACACTGTTTATTTCTTTATTTCTCAATAGGACCTCCTATCTCATTTTTCTCTCCTCCTTTTCATATCCCATTGGTTAATTTTTCAAATTTTGGGTTTTTTTCACCCTGTGATTCCCCAATCACTTTACATTGACTAGTGTCTCCCTAAAGTCTCATGCAGTCACAGATGGGGCTTTTTCAGAGGTGGCTGGATCTAGGGCATGTGACACTGGGATTAAGGGTGTATGATTATGAAATTAGTCTGCTGATTGATTTGGCATAGTTCTGGGTAGAAATAGGGTGCCCCACCCTGGGTGCAAGTGCTACCCATCCTAAAAGTGGGTAGCCTGGATAAGATGAAGTGACAGAAAGGGGGTCCTCACTTGTTGCTTGATGCTTATTGTTGCTTCTGCTTATCTTCTGCTGTGCGTTGCCCCTCTGCCATGCCACCTGCCTTGGAGCCAGCAGATTATAGACTGAAACTTCTACAAACTGTGAGCCAAGATAAACCTTTCCCCCTTTAACTTTGGGTATCAGGTATTTTATCTCAGCAAAAAGGAAAGTAACTAAGACAGTTTGAATACTAAGTATTTAAGAAAATATTGATTTAATACATGGGATATAAAATATATATAAAAGTAAGGATATTTAATCTGAAAGCAAAAAAAATAGATAGTGCTGAGAAAAACTTATCTATATCTCACTCAGTGTTATAGCACCCAAATCACACCATGTTCTACCCTTCATTATGATGCAGCAGCATTTCTTATTGGTCAAATGTTTGATAAGAAAGGCATTTAGATATTTCAGTAACTTTCAACTATGATACAAGATAAACTTCGAATTCATTTTATTATAGAGCTGGAGAAGATCTTCAGAGGTCATGTGGTTCTCCTCCTATACACAAATCACATTTGTACATACAAAGACACACTCTGCACTACACCCCACATACTTCAGTGTCCAAATGGTTGTTTAGGCACTGAACTAGAAAGAAACAGTAATTTAAGAGACAAAAAATTCCATCTTTGAGCTACTTAATTCTTCTGATGTCCTTCTTTTTCTTGAGTATAATGTAGACTCCCTCTGCTTTCCTTCCTTTGGTACTGGTCATGCTTTTGATCCATGAATGTCATCTAATCTAGTGTTTAACATTTGTGTTTCAGCAATGAAACTGTCCTTCGCTTTGCTTCGCTTTTCGCTTCGCTTTTCGCTTCTCTTTTCTCTTTTTCTCTCTTCTCCTTTTTGGTTTTCTTGAGATAGAGTCTTGCTCTAATTCAGGCTGGCCTGGAACTTGCAGCCATCCTCCTGACTCACCCTCCTAGGTGCTTCGATCACACCAATGTGCCACATACCTGGATGGACTTTCTTTTAAAACAAAAACTCAGTAAATTGAATAACTTTCTAGTGCTGATTTTGTCAGATCAGAGGTTTTTAGGGACTTTTTCTCTAATTTCCTATTTAGGGTTCATAAGGAAATATTGTTTCAGTTTTATTTATCAAAGTTGTCAATGAGAGGAGCCTTCTGCTATAGATACAAAACTGAAAAGCATAGCTGGGAGTGGTGGTGCATGCCTGTAATCCTAGCACTTGAGAGGAGGATCGTTGTAAATTCAAGACCAGCCTGAGCTACAAAGTGAGTTTAAGGCCAGCCTGAACTGCATAGTGAGACCCTGTCTCAAAAAGAAAAGAGAAAGGAAGATAGAAAAGCAAATCAAACCTAGAACAGAAAGAACAGAAAAGGAAAAAAGTGAGAAATGAATATTCAAGGAGAAAGATGAAACAAATCAATGAGTTTCTAGTGATTTATGTTATGAGAGCATACTTCTAAATATTTTGAACAATATTTCATTTCTAGTACTGAGAAATTCTAACAATTTGCTCACTGACTAATGGAGGCGCTAGAGGAAAAAAGGCACACTATGAAATTGTGGTGTTTTTTGTCTGCTTCTCTCCAGTAGTTTTATTGCATAGAACCATCATAGTCTGAGATACCAGTATTTGAAGGAGCGCATTCTTGTCTCAGGATATACTGCCTTTGTCCCATTCTGTCAGAAATCATGCTAGAGGTTTAAAACTTTTGTAATTAATCATTGTGATTGATTAGAGTTAATTCAATCCTGCCATGAATTTGATAAATCTTTTTTTCTCTTATCTTTTCTGTCAGCAGTACCTGAACATCGTGTATTGACCCAGATCATTCTTTTGTTTTATGATTGTTATCTATGTCACATTTGTAACTATTTCAAAGGCTTCCATAGCTTCAAAGATACAACTTATTACTTTTAGCAAATGAATAACCTATCTTTAAAAAATATGACTATAGATATGTTTTGTAAAAAGTCATTAAAATTCATAAATTTGATATATGATTGTGATAGTTGTATTGATGTCTGCCTTTTTAAAAAAAGCATCCTAATAATTTAAAATATTTTCTTTTGAAAGTTGGCCAGGGATACTTTGTCCTGATCCTTTTAAAACAAAATATGTAACCTATGACTCAGATGGAAATGTTGAACAGTATCACATAGAATTCCTGGGTAATCCCCATTCAAGATCATGGATAAATGCAGCATTTGTTGAACATTATAATCTTACATTAAAGGTAGGTAAATGTCTTCAAAACTTTGATTTTTTTATATTTGTTTTTATTTATGATCTTTTAAAATGAAATACCCATATATATAAAATCACATTTAATTTATATAAGTCAAATATCACACACTGCTGAAATTCAAACATTTATATTTTAAACTATTTTTTTTCAAAGAAATTGTGGGTATTAAAAATACATAGGAAAAAAAAAATACATAGGAGTCCCAGCACTTGGGAGGCTGAGGTAGGTGGAGCGTTGTGAGTTCGAGGCTGGCTTGGGCTACAACGCGAGCGCAAGGCCGGCCTGAGCTTCATAGTGCGACCCTGCCTCAAAAAACCAGGGCCAGGAGTTTGGCTCAGTGCCTTAAGCGCCTGCCCTGGCAGGCGTGAGGTTGTGAGTTCAATCCCCGATGCCGCAAAAAAAAAAAAAAACATAGGAGTTTAATTTGATTTTTCTAATTGTAATACAATAAAAAAATCAACTGAAGCCTTTACATAATTGCCTTCTGAAGCAGTGTTAAGATTATCATTTGGTAATTTTTAAATTCTCTTGGGAAGACTCTAAGTTATAGCCCTGGTCACAGAAAAAATTAATTATGTAGTACAACTAGCTTTTCAAATTTCAAATGGAATATTTCATTATACTACCTCCTTTAATATCTTTTTGACTCTTTTTAAACTTTAAATTCCATCCTATAATTAATAAATACACTGAATTCTCAGATAAATGAATATATAGGTGAAATGAACTAGACCTATTTCCCAAGATTTGTTGTCATAAGTATAAATCAATTCAATTTATTCATGTCTATATCCTAATATTAAAATTTCAAATCTGCAAACCATGCTTTCTTTAAAATCTTGATAAAAAGTAGATATCATAAAGGAGTATACATTTGAATCAGTTTGGGTAGTTTGTCTTTTATAGTAAGACATATACATAATCAAATATCCATGTAAATGTATGTATATTTAAAATATTCAATTTGATCCACATTAAAATTGAATTTATGGAAATTTAAGGTACTTTAAAATGGGCTTTATCTTTGGCATAATTAACACTTTTGTACAGTTTTAAAGCAGCTGAAAGAAAGCACTGTTTACGTAAAAATATGTAAGTAGGGAGCAACACCACGTACAGTCATTTCATGTTACTCACAAAGCAATCATCTTTGTGAGACAGCTTCTTCGCTCTCTGATTTTGGGTGTGTTATTAGGCATGTTTGTTGGCCATCACAGGAGACAGGAAGCAGTGTTTCTTCTTTTTCTTGAAAGATGGAGGAACCTAGCAGCTCATGAAACTGACCTCAGAATCTTATTTAACAAAGTGTTAAAGAGCAGGGCTTTCCTAAGATATTACATTTAATTAACAAAAATTAAAGTGTAGTTGGCCTGGGCCGGCGCCAGCCTCCACTGCAGCCCCTACTGGGCACTCCCACCCCACCCAGCCCAGGTCACCATGGCCAAGGCCTACGACCACCTCCGCCTTTTCAAACTGTTGCTGATCGGGGACTCAGGGGTGGGCAAGACCTGTCTGTCATTCGCTTTGCAAAGGACAACTTCAACAGCACATACTTCTCCACTATTGGAACTGATTTCAAGATCCAGTTTGGGTAGTTTGTCTGTAGACCGTGGACATAGAGGGTTTACATAGTTTCTGTGATTTCTTTTTACTATTGATTCATAGTTTCATTGCATTGTGATCCAGTAATACACATGGTAAAATTCTGATTCTTTTCCATTTACTTAGGCATGCATTGTTGCCTAGTATATGATCTATTTAGGAGAAAGTACCATGTGTAGCCAAAAAGAATATGTATTCTGTTATTGTTGGGTGGAACACTCTGTATATATCTATTAAATCAATTTGTTTAAATATCAACTCGTATATTTATTAATATTTTGTTTACTTGATCTACCTGTTTGTGATAGTGTTGAGGTCTCCCACTATAATTGTATTGATGTCTTTCTGATATTTTATGAAATTTAGAGTTTACTTTATGACATTTTGTATACCATGATTTGATACATACATGTTTGTAATCATTATTCTGTCCTGTTGAATGGTTCTGTTAACCAATATGTAATACTCTTCTTTGCTTCTTCTGATCAGGTTTGTCTTGAAATTCACTTTGTCCAAAAATAGTGTACCTACTCCTTTTTTGGGGGGGTTCTCATTGTATGAAGTACTGTTTTCCACCCTTCGATTCTTAGTTTATGAATTTCTTTTTGTGTTAAATATGTTTCTTATGTACAGTATATTATCAGATTTTTTTCATGTTCCATTCTGCTAATCTATGTCTTTTGATTGGCAACATAAGTCCATTTACATTGATATTTATAACTGATAGGTATTGATTTGTTGTCATTATATTAATTGTGTGCTGCTGTTTTGCTTTCTTTCTCTTCTACTTAATTAGTATCCCTACCTGACATATTCATTTTTTAAATATATTTTGGCATTCTTAGGTTCATTGTCTCCTTCTAGGATATCCTTGAGAATTTTTTTGATTGCTGGTTTGATGGTTTGAATTTCTGTAGGTTTCCTTTATTTTTTTTTTTTTTTTTGTGGCACCGGGGATTGAACTCACAACCTCACGCCTGCCAGGGCAGGCGCTTAAAGCACTGAGCCAAACTCCCAGCCCTGATTTTTTGAGGCAGGATCGCATTATGTAGCTCAGGCCGGCCTTGCGCTCGCGTTGTAGCCCACTCCGGCCTCGAACTCACAACACTCTGCCTACCTCAGCCTCCCGAGTGCTGGGATTAAAGGCGTGCGCCACCACGCCCGGCTTGGTTTCCTTTATTGTTGAAGTATATTATTTCTACATCAATTTTGAAAGATAATTTTGTAGAATGTAGCAGTATGGGTTGGAAATTATTTCCTGTAAGAGCTTAAAACATTTCATTTCATTCTCTTCTTGACCTTAAGGTTTGTGGTGAGAAGTTTATTGTAATTATGATAAGTTTTTCTTTATAAGTAATTTTTTGCGATTTTTATAGCAGTCTTTAAAGTTCTTTTCTGTTGTATTTCTGGAATTTATATTACTATGTGGCATAGAGTCTTTTTTTTTTTTCCTGGTCATGGTTATTTGGGATTCTGTATGCTTCACTCGCCTGTATGTTAAATTCTTTTTCTTCATCTGAAAGGTTTTCTCTTATTACTTTTTTAAATAGTTTGTGCTATCCTCTGATTTTTTGTTGTTTCCAGCTACTCTTGTATTAGACCTCTTCAAGTCATTTAGGAGATGTTGGATCCATTTTTCATGTTCCCTTGTTGTTTTTAAGGTATCTCTCATTAATTGGTCATTGACCATAGTCCAATCCTCTATGTCTGATACTCTAATCACTTTTTTCAGTCATGTTTTTAATCTCCTGGATTTCTGTTTGACTCCCATTCTTTTCTTTGCTGAGGATTGATGTTTTGCATCTCTTTCTTTAGCTTCACTAGCTGTTTATAAATGTCTTCTCTAGACTTGCTGATCATTTGCTTCATTATATTCATTATGTGCTTAGTGATATGTTTTTAAAAATTGTCAAGTACCTTATAGAATTTTTTTTTTGGCATGGGGATTGAACTCACAACCTTGTGCCTGCCAGACAGGCGCTTAAGCCACTGAGCCAAACTCCCAGCCATAGGTTTTTTTGAGGCAGGGTTGCATTATGTAGCTTAGATCAGCCTTGCGCTCGCATTGTAGCCCAGGCTGGCCTCAAACTCACAACACTCCTCCTACTTCAGCCTCCCAAGTGTTGAGATTAAAGGCATGTGCCACCACACCCAGCTGTTATAGAATTGTTTTACTTCTATTGGTATCCTTTCAGATCTATCTGCTATGTAGGTTATCATTTCTTGCCCCTCACTGCCCCCAGTACTGACGTGGGGAGAATCTTGGAGGCATTTTGTTGCCTTGCCTTTTCATGTTTCTGTTTTGTTTGTTTGTGCTAAGGTTTGCAAATTCTTCAGACCAGTGCCCAACTCTTCTGGCCTCAGTATTGTTTTATAACTTTCCAGGCAATCCAGGTATTAGCCTAGAAAGAAAACCAGTTGCTGGCTACTGCTGTGTTACCTTGTCTATGGTAGTAAACTCAGAGACAATAGTAGCATCACATATCAATGCATTTTTTTTTATTTAAGAGGAAAAAGACACAGAAAAGAAAAACAAAAAGCAAAAGAGACAAACAACAACAACAAATTCAATACAATAAGAGTATAGGTTTACAAAGCAAGATGATAGGAATTTGACAATGGTTGTAATATTGCATATAGTTAACTTCAAAAGGGTTGCTTAGATTAACAGGTATAGACATATAAAATTGATCTAATCATGAGTATTAACTGTTCTTTTCCAATAACTAATACATTTAGTAGTATAGTCATTTTAGCTATCTTATGTGTGTGTGTATATATATACATATATATGTGTATATATACAAATGTATGTCTTTTTCCTTTTCCCTTCCTTCTTTCCTCCTTTCCCTTGCCCCAATTGCTTTTCCTTTTTGAGCAGTTTCTTACCTTTACACAATATTTAGTGTAGATTTGGATTGTATATACTTTTTAAGTTTCTTACACTAGGGAGACAATATGGTATTTACACGTAAGAGTTTGATTTATTTCACTTATGTGTATGGTCTCAAGTCGCGTCCATTTACTTATAAAAGTCTTGATGCAATCTTTCTTTATAGCTGAGTAGTACTCCATTGAATAAAAATACCATATCTTTTGTATCCATTCCTTGACTGATGGGCACTTGGGTTGTTTCCAAGATTTGGCTGTTACAAATTGCGTTGCTATAAACATGGGTGCACATATATCACTGTGATATGATTTTTTCAATTCTTCTGGGAATAGGCACAGAATCAGGATAGCTGGGTCAAATGGAATTTGTAATCCTAGCTTCTTGAAGAGTCTCCACACTAATTTGCATAGTGGTTGCACCAGCCTACACTCCCACCAAGAGTGGAGAAGAGCTCCTTTTTCCCCACAGCCTCTCCAGCATTTGTTGTTACTTGATTTTTTAATCTTTTTATTTTATTTTTTTTATTTTTTATTTAAGTGAAGAATAACAAAACAAAACAAAACAAAACACAAAAAAAAGACGACATATATAGTAAAAACAGCAAGCAAAAGAGACAAATGAACGGCTAGAGTAAATACACAACATTGCAGGTTTACAAAACCGGAAGATAGAAGCTTGACAATGGTTGCAATATTGCACATCGTTATCTTTAAAATGGTTTCTTACATCAACAGACATAGACATGCAAGATTGATGATTTTTTAATCTTGGCCATTCTTTCTGGAGTGAGATGGAATCTCAGTGTTGTTATAATTTGCATTTTCTGAATGACCATTGATGTTTAACACTTTTTCATATATTTATTTGCCATTTTTATTTCTTCCTCTGAGAAGTATGTATTCATCTCAGATACCCATTTTTGGATTGGGTCCTTGAATTTTAGGGGCCTGATTTTTTTTTTAATTCTTTATATGCTTTAGATAGAAATTCTTTGTCTGAGGGACAGTTGGCTAAGATGTTTTCCCAACTTGTGGGTTTTCTTTTCACTTTGTTGGAGATTTCCTTTGACATACAAAACCTTTTTAATAAGACAAGATTCCAGTTGTTGATTCTGGGAAGTATTTCCCATGCAGTTTGATTTTTGTTCATGAACTCTGCCTACTCGTATGTCGTCAAGATTTGTACCTACTTTGTCTTCCAGGAGATTTAGTATCTCTGTTTTAATATTTAGATCTTTGATCCATTTTGACTTTAGTTTGGTGCATGGTGATAGGCATGGGTCTAGTTTTAGTTTTTGGCATATGGAAATCCAGTTTTTCCAGCACCATTTATTAAAGAGTCTATCTTTCTTCCAATGTACATGTTTGGTCCCTTCATCAAGGATGAGGTGGCTGAATGTGTTTGTAATTGTGGCTGTATCTTCTAATCTATTCCATTGATATTTAGGTCTGTTTTGATTCCAGTACCATGCTGATATTATCACAGTAGCTTTGTAATATAATTTCAAGGTGGGGATTGTGATGCCTCCTGACTTACCTTTGTTGCCTAGAATTATTGTTGGTATTCTAGATATCTTCTAGTTCCAGATGAACTTTAGGGATGATTTCTCTAGATCTGTGAGGTATGCAAGTGGTATTTTGATTGGAATTGCATTAAATATGTATAACAATTTTGGGAGAATGGCCATTTTCACGATGTTTGTTCTTCCTATCCATGAACAGAGGATATCTTTCCATTTTCTGAAATCCTCTTCAATTTCCTTTTTCAGAGTAATATAATTTTCACTGTATGGATCTTTTACTTCCTTTGTTAGATTGATTCCTTAAGTATTTCATGTTTTTGGATGCTATAGTGAAGGATGTGGTTTCCCCTATTTCTCTCTCAGTGAGTTTGTTGTTTGCTTACAGGAATGCTATTGATTTTTGAGTGTTGACCTTGTATCCAGCTACATTACTGAATTTGATTATTACATCTAGAAGACTTTCAGTGGATTTCTGGGGGTATTCTAAGCAGAGTATCATATCATCTGCAAATAATGATAATTTTACTTCTTCCTTTCCTACCCTTATTCCTTTTATTTCTCTCTCTTGTCTAATTGCTCTGACTAATGTTTCCAGAACTTATTGAATAGTGTGGTGATAATGGACATCCTTGTCTTGTTCTTGATTTTAGGTTGAAAATTTTCAGTTTTTCTCCACTTAGTAAGATATTGGCTGTTGGTTTATGTTATATGGTTTTTATCAGGTTGAGGTAGAGACCATCTATTGTGATTTTCTGTGAGGTTTTTATCTTGAATGAGTGTTGGATTTTGTCAAAAGCTTTTTCTGCATCTATTGAAATGATCATGTGATTCTTGTCCTTGTCCTTGTCGATATGCTGTATTATGTTTATTGATGTGTATATTTTGAATTCCACTTGATCATGGTGTATAATCTTCCTGATGACTTGTTATATTCTATTTGCCAGTATTTTATTGAGGATTTTTACATCTATGTTCATTAGGGAGATTGGCCTGTAATTTTCTTTTTTGGTTGGGTCTTTCTCTGGCTTTGGTATTAGGGTAATACTTGCTTCCAGGAATGAGCTAGGGAGACTTGCTTCCCTTTCAATTTCATTGATGAGTTTGAGGTGTGTTGGCATTAAGTCTTCCCTAAATTTCTTGTAGAATTCAGCAGTGAATCCATCAGGACCTGGGCTTTTCTTTGTTGACAAGGTTCTAATTACATTTTCAGTTTCATTAACTGAAATTGGATTATTCAGCAGGTTTACATTTTTTTGATTCAGCTTTGGTAATTCATATGTTTCTAGGAATCTGTCTATTTCTTCTGTGTTATCGAACCTATGTGAGTATAGGTTTCCGAAGTAGGTATTGATGATCTTCTGTATTTCCACAGGGTCTGTAGTGATTTCACACTTTTTATTTCTTATTGCATGGATTTGATTTTTTTCCTTTTTTTTGATAAGGTTAGCTACAGGTTTATCAATTTTATTTATTGTTCAAAGAACAAACTCTTCGATTCATTAATTCTTTGTATTGTTTTCTTAGTTTCAATTGTATTAATTTCTGCACTGATCTTTATAATTTCTTGTCTTCTTTGTGTGTTGGGCTTGACTTGGTCTTCTTTTTCTAGAAGTTTGAGGTGCACCATTAGGTTGCTTCTGTGTATTCTTTCCATTTTTCTGATGTGGGAGTTTAGTGCTATAAATTTCCCTCTGAGGACTGCTTTCATGGTGTCCCACAGGTTCTGGTAATTTGTATTTGCATTTTCATTCAATTGTAGATGTTGCTTAACTTCTTCCTTAATTTTTTCTCTGACCTATTGGTTGTTTAGGATAGTGTTGTTTAATTTCCATGTGTTTATGGGATTCTTATGGGTTTTTTGTCATTAATTTCTAATTTTATTGTGTTATCAGATGATATGCATGGAATTATTTCAATTCCTTTGCATTTACTTAAGCATGTTCTGTGGGTTAGTATATGATCTGTTTTAGAAAATGACCCATGGACAGCTGAGAAGAATGTGTATTCTGATGTTGTTGGGTGGAACATTCAGTACACATCTACTAGGTTCATTTGTTTACAAGTTTGATTCAGTTTTCTTATTTCTTTGCAGAGTTTTTGTTTGGTTGATCTGTCTTTTTGTGACAGTGGGGTGTTAAGGTCCCCTGTTATAACTGTATTGTTGTTTATTTGGTTTTTCATATCTATTAAGATTTATCTCACTAGTTGTGTGCTCCCATATTTGGTGCATATATATTTATGAATATAATCTCTTCCTCTTGATGTTTTCCCCTAACAAGTGTGTAGTGACCTTCTTTATCTCTTTTGATCATTCTTGGTTTGAAGTTCACATTGCCTGCAAGCAAAATAGCTTGCAGAAAAAAGCCACTCTCCTGATGGATTGCACTGGAATGCTGTGCTGGGTAGAGCTTCAATCCTCCAATATCCTGATGACTAGCTGGGTGCACCCCCCAAACTATGGTGCTGGAGTCTTGTGCTCTGTTACCTGTGAGGTGAGCTACAAGTTCCCCTGATGTGCTGTGTTGGGTTGCTCTGGGATGCTTGGCTGGGCAGAGCTTGTATCCTCCCTGCAGCTAACAAGGGCACACCCCTGGAGTATGTCACCTGGGCCTAGAACCTGGCTAAGTGAAGTTTAGAACCTCCACACTTGAGGTGGCTAACAAAGATGCACCCCTGGGGTGTGGCACTGGGGCCTTGCACCTGCTTGGGTGGAGTTCAAAACCTCCAGGACCCAGGTTACTAGCAAGGATGTACCCCCAGTGTGTCACTGGGGACTAGCACCTGGCTGGGTGGAGTTCAGAACCTCTGAAACCCAGGCAACTAGCAGGGACACACTCCCAGAGTGTGGTGCTGGGGCCTTACTTTTGGCTGAGTGGAGATCAGAACCTCTGGGACCCAGAAGGCTAGGTGGAGCATGCCCCTAGTGTGTGGCACCACCGGGACCTTGCTTCTGTCTTCAAGGAGTTCAATGCTGCTGGAGTGGAGGGCTAGCCAGAGCACATTCCCAGCATATGGTGCTAGGGCTTTGCTCCTGGCTGGTTGGAGTTCGGAACCTCTGGGACCTGCTGTGTGGCTAGCTGGGCCACACCTCTGAACTATGGAGCTGGGGCCTTGTGCTCTGTTGGGTGGAGTTCAAATTCTCCAAGATCTGTGGGCTATGCTGGTCGCTCCCTGATGAGTGGCTCTGAGGCTCTAGGCTGGGCTGGGATCAGTACCTCTGTGAACTGTAAGACTGGCTGGGTTTTTCCCTGATGGATTGCTCTGGGACACTGGGCTGGGCAGAGCTCAGATCCTCTGTGCAGCTAGCAGGGATGCACTCCTGGTGAAATATCAATGGATATTGACAAACCCTATGAACCAGTGATGAACAACTTTTCACCAAAAAATAAAAAATAAAAAGAACATTCTGAGTTTAGTGAAGCCATTTAGGCTCCCCCTTTTATTTAACTGTAATAATTTGGAGCACTGATTTCTGCTGGATGTTGGCAGCAATACCATCTCAAGCATAGTTAGGTTAAATGACTTCTTTAGGACCAACCCCTCTGATGATTACTTCCATCAATTCTGTCCTTCCACAACAGAATACAGGCCATATGATCTTCCTGGTCTGAGCCTGGGCCTTCCTGGGGGTCCCAGGATGTCCTTGTTTAACTCTTTATCATATCCAAGCCTATCTCCTAAAACTGTTACTCACACAGTCTCTGTGGAAGGTATCACTTCATTCCTGAAGCAAGATTTTCCTCCTGGGTGTTGGTCTCTTCTTCAGTCAGATTGATCTTTTGGCTGGCAATACTGTTGCCCTGTGCTATGGAGAATACAGTGACAGGAGGCAGGATGCTCGGTTCTTGAATCCTTCAGGCATGGGCGATGGAATAGTGGGCAGAAGTGTCAGGCTGGGTTGGAATGGGTACTTCTTAGGTCCTCTGGACCATGGTGTGGACTGGGAGCAGAATGGGTGTTTCCTAGGTACTTCTAGCTTTTAGTATTTTGAAATAATGATTCTCCAATGGTTGATATGTTTATATATCCACTGACTTACTGATTTCATTGTTCAAAACATAATCCTCTGTTATGTTCCATTCATAAAAATGGTAGGTTCTCACAAAATGAATAAAACTATTTATTGATACATTGACATATACTATACAAATTTCAAAGCCATATTTAGATTGTATCTTTGCAAGTTAGTTTATTTATATATTTTTATTGCAAGAAAAAACAAAACTAAAAGCAAATAAACTTCACAGCAATGCCTGAGCTCCATTCTACTAGAGCAGTAAAATCAGAATCTTGGAGGTCAGGTAAAGCGAAACCATCTTTATTTTAACCAGAGAGCTTATCTTGTATTTCATTTGATTGTTGATAGGTTTTAATGCACCAATTTTATATTTTCTCATTTTTTATATTTCATTTATTTTCTTAAGAATGTTTGGGAAGATGCAGAGAGTGGGGAACTCATGTACTATTGTTGGAAATACAAAGTAGCAAAGGCGTGATGAAAAACAATATGGAAATTCCTCAAAAAAAATATAAACAAGAAATAGAACTCCTATGTGTCCCAGCAACATTGCTACTATATAAATATCCAAAAGAAAAGAAATCAGTACTTTGAGATAGCTACTCTCCCATGTTTATTGCAACACTTTTAACAAGCCAAGGTTTGAAATTAACCTTAGTGTCCATCAATGGACAAATAGATTTTTGAAAAAAAGTTAAGTATTGAAAAGCCAATTTACACCAACATGGATGAGGCTGGTGGATATCATTTTCAGTGAAATAATCATTTTCCAGGCATGGAAAGACAAATACTGCATGTTCTCACTCACGTGAAAGCTAACAAAGTTGATCTCATAGATGCAAGGAGAAGAATGGTTTCTAGAGTATTGAAAGGGAAGAATAGAGAAATATCAGTTAAAGGGCATAAAATTATAGTTAGGTAGAAGGCATCAGCATTTTTATATTGTTTAGGTGAGTCTAATAAGTAACCCATAGCAAAACAATTTTCTCAACTCGAGGTGTTAGAGTTTTGTTACGTTTCCTCTCTACTACTAATACAGTAATTTAATTTGGTTTTGGGTTAGATTTTTTTCTTTTGATTTACTTTACTTCTTTATTAGTCATTCAGTTTCATGTATCTGGAAATTATACCTGATGCGGTCAACTCATATGTCTAGCCCAGTAATAATTAGTTAATTCAAACATAGTTTTGAAGTCATTCATGTCATTTAATATTTTGCAGTTTCTAGACATTACTGATGAACCTGAGTCAGGATTTGAACCTAATATTTATATATGTTTAAATTGATAATTTATTTTGTAAGTTTTATAGAGCCACCATAATTCGAGAAGGCGGAAGTTACTTGTTATTACTAGCAGTATATAGCTACCTGTGATTTGTTGGTCTGTACTTCTCTAGTTTCTTATACTTGCAAGAAAAATTAGGTGATTTATCCCCTGCTGTGTCTTGAATGTGATTTGTTCCTCCTTCAAAGCTCTGTGTTCAGACTTAAGGCCCCAGTGTAATAGTAATAAGGCGGAAGAAGCTTTAAGGGAGACAATTACATCATAAGGGCACCATATTTTGAAAAGATTAATGTAATTATCATGGGACTGACATTTGTTCTCAAGAGAGTGGGTGATTATAAAAGACTGAATGTGCCCTGTTGTATACTCACTCAGCCAGTTTCCTTTCCAGTTATCTACTATTAGTCTATTTTAGGTATGGTTTTGTCTGTCCCTCAAGATCATTGTATTGAAAGCTTCATCTGCATGGTGACACTACTGGAAGGTGGTGAAAACTTTGGAAAGTGAGGTCTAGAGAAAGGTGCTTGGTTCACTGGGGGAATACATTCAGAGTTAATGATACGACCTCAATCTCCCACTTTTGACTTCCTGTTGTGAAAGCCCCTCTATGCATATATATGGAAGCCCCTCTATGCACATGCATAGCCATCAGCCACATTTAGCAGAGAGCGGACAAATGGTATCTCTGATCTTGGACATAGTACCTCTCAAACTTAGGGCTAAATAAACTTTACTATTTATACAGCATCCTACCTCAGGTATTTTGTTATAGTAATGAAAAGCACACTAATAGAGCTATGTTGTGATGCAGCCAGGGAGCTCTCATCACAATGCTGGTGCTACAGTTTTGGGGCCAGAATCATGATCCAAGTAAAACTGTTTTCTTTATATATTACCTAGTGTCAGATATTTTGATGCAGCCAAACAAAATACACTAACACACTCTGATGCTAGGGTGCTCCAATGGTAAATTTAACTTTTATTCTCCGTACTATAAATGGATGTTTTGACTATTTTAGGAATCCGATCACCATTTCTGTATAGACATGTAACTGTTTCTTTGAATACCAGTCATTATTCGAAAATTTATCTATTGTATTATGAAGGTTTTCTTTAGTTTTCAGGGAGATGAAAAGACAGATCACAGTTATTACTAAATTTAGCTTTATAACTCCAATAATTCTGTTTTTTAATTGTGCAAGCATTAATATTTCCCACTGTTTTCCAGTGCCCCACCTTCCTTAGAAGATAGATTTTCACATTTGGTACCCTTGTTGTGGGAGAGCACCTGTTCATTGCAAGTGAAATTGGTGAATATCTCGCTTCTTTATCTGAGCACTTAACTATTAGTGCAACATCACTCAGGGTTCCTTTCTTTCTTATGACACAATGACTGCTAATATTTGAAAGTTCATTTGTTACTTCCTCAGCCTGAATCCTGACTGACTACATTCAGTAAAAGTTCCATCCAACGCATGACTTATATACAATGTGAGGAAGCTAGGAGCATTTTTTGTGTATATGTTATATTCTTGATTTTATTCTGACAGATACATTGGTAGTACAAAGAAAGTAACTGTGCTTTGTAACCTGTGTCTTTAGAAGGTCCATTCCTAAAATTTCCCTGTATTTCAGAATTTGGCTAAAAGACTGAGATCACAATATTATAATTTCTCTAGTCCATAAATAGAAATAACAGAACTTGTTATTCTATAGTAATTACCAAATAAGTTTCTTTTCAGTAAAATGATAAACATATATAGAAATTACCAATGGATTACAGATACATTGAATATAATTTGATCTAGAAATGTTCTCCAACAAAAGGCTCTAGTATCTACAGGCAGTATGATAACACCACTAAATGAAAAGAGCCCATACATACTCATGTCAGTCATATACTGAGTCTTTAGATAGGCAAGGTTTAGACCTATTTCATGTAATATTTGAAATCTTAGAACAAGAAAGTAGGCATCATCACTATTTCACATATGGAAGAAACTGAGATTTAGACCACATGTCTGTAAGGTCAATCAGCTGCTAAATGATAGGGCAATGATTGGAATAAGATGTCTAAATCTAAAAGTCAATTCTTTTCTCTTTGTCAATGTATGTGTTCATAAATAGTTTAATTTATTTTTCAGCATTTTTCTACGTTTGTGCCTACAATGAGCAATTTTTTATCTTTTAATTCTAATACACAGATTGCATAATGGAAGTCTTTGGTAGACTTGCTTTTTTTTTTCTGCTTGGTATTTCCCTTGAAAGTGTAGAGACCAGGAAAAACAAGTGGAATTCCTAAAATTTTTTACTTGTATATACAGTGGCCATTTGACCAGTGTATTTGGATTGAAATTTATTTGAACAGGTGTTTGCTTATAAGATTCATTAGGATCCAAATTCTAAGGATGCAGTCTGCGTAAGGATTAGCAAATGTGTTCATAAGTATGATATGAGGCAGTATTTTACTCTCACTGCAGTCAGGAGAAACTGGATGCACATCTATTGGGCCAAATCAGTGGAAAATATGTTTGAAAACAAAAACCAAACAGCAAAAACCTCTTGCAAGATATCCCTATTGTTAAATAATTTGTACAATTACCAAACTCAGTAAAATTTTATTATTTAAATTCTGTATTTGATGTAACATTTGCTGTAATTTTATAACTATTATATTTATATGCGACTTATTTGTGAATAATCTGCCAAGAATCTTAGGAAAAGAGTAAATGTTTCATCATGATTAACAAAATGTCTAAAGAGTCAAGCTCTAGAGTCAGGCTCTTTGGGTTTAAAGGTTGGTTCTGCTGTTAACTAATTAATGAATGACCTCAGAAAAGTTACAACCTTCACAAAACCCAGATCCTCTATCTCCACAATAGATACAGTATCTGTCTTATAAAGTTGTAAGGGTTAACTGAGATAATAAATGTACTTAGCATAGTACTTTTTCTCTAGGAGGCTTGAAGTGTGTTATTCATTCATTGGAAATAGGTTAAATATAAAGTTAAGTTATTTTTTTTTCATAGAACCCCACAGGGAGTAATTAATAACAATAATACTAAGAACAATCAAGTGGAGAATATGCTATATTAGAAATTGAGGGAAATAGAACCATTTGATCACTTTATTCTCATTTCTTCAATGCGGTACTGAAATGAGGCCATTGTTACCTGCTTTTCTAGTTTAGCATAAACAGAAATATTGAGAACTATTGAAAGCAGGAGATAAATTAGAGCTATCTTAATCTGACTCCTTGGTAAATAAATAGGCTAAAATATCAGCAAGACTTCAAGAATATTT
Source organism: Dasyprocta punctata (assembly GCA_004363535.1). Taxonomy (NCBI): domain Eukaryota; kingdom Metazoa; phylum Chordata; class Mammalia; order Rodentia; family Dasyproctidae; genus Dasyprocta; species Dasyprocta punctata. The sequence continues at coordinate 25,497 of RJWM01015091.1, forward strand.
TGGATTTGTTTGATGGAATTTGAAGGAAAACAAGAAATACTATCTGTCATGTTCTTTGCAACTGAAAGAAACCAGTTTCTTTTTTTCTACTTTCTTTTCTGATTCACTTACATTTATATACGCTGACCCTGCTATGGCAAATAAATTCTTAAGTTCATCTCTGTCATCTTTTTACTTCATCTCTTGTGAATTTAGGTAGCTGTGAACTTGTACTGAAATTAAAGTTTCAATCCAAATAATATGACCAATTTCACTCAGTTCATAAAGAATGGAGTAGATGGCTACCTATCCCATCTTCAAATGCTTGAGAAATTTATTATCAACTGGATTTCTCATATTGACTCTTCAGTGGGACAGCAATATTTTTTCTAAGAAATTCTAATGTATAGCTCTATTTTCTAGATGTGCTTATTTTCTGTTATAAAAATCTCTATGAATCAGATCATTGTTTTTAAGCCAATACAAACTCACTAAATTGCTCTATAAGCTTACTAAATTGCCCTCACACTTTTACCCCATATGAGTAAAACACATATGCCTTACTATGAGTCTTTTGTATTTGGGTTCTTAAATTAGTACATAGTCATAATTTCTTTATACATTCTTCCGCCAGGGAATGATGATTTCTAGAACTCGTGTACCTGGAAGTTTATAATCGAATATATTAACTTCTTTTTCATTTTATTTTCTTTAACTCTTCACCCCATTTTTTTTTTGAGGTAACTTCTAGCAAAAGATAGGTTCCAATCTGTGAATTAGGCAAACAACGTAATCTTCTCTAAACTCTAAGAAATGCTGATTCAGTAATTTTGAAAATAGATTTCATAATTACCACTTCCTATTTCACCTTAGATCATGGAGTATATACTGACTCTGCATATTTAACCATTCTCTTCATTATATCTCCCATTTTTTCTTATGATTCTATCATTAAACATAGAATCTTTGACTCTGTCATAAAAATAATCAGTGTTTCCCCATAAACATATAATCGCTAAAAAATAAATGTGCATTAGAAAATAGCGGGCAAGGATTTTAATTTTCTTTTAGGTTCAGATCGTGATATCTATTAGTACTGTTTTTTAAAATACTATAGACCAATCCTGACTTTTTAAAGCTCAGCATAAATAAACTCATGCTTATTTTTCAGGACTGATTTAAACCTGTCCAGTTCTCCCAGGTTTTTTTGGTGCCCTTACTGAAGCACTTATCTGGGCTATAGCAATGCAAGACAAAAGCAATTTACATATAAACACTGGACTTAAAAATGATCCATTGATTCAATGTTCATTTGCTTCCTGTATTTTATTCATCAATATGTTAATTCTTCACTATCCTCTTACATAGCAGTGTTTACAGTTATTTTCTTGCCACAAACTTAATGATACATTAAGATTTGCAGAATAAAAATTCCATACCTCAAAATCAGAATATATAAAATTTTTATATATAATAAATTTAAGTTTAAATTCTTTTTAAAATGTGTTAATATAGATAACATAAAATTTATCATCTTTACCATATTTAAGGTACATTTCATTATTTAACTTATTAACTAATAGTTAATAGTGCTATAAAAACTTTTCCAAAGAAATACAAAAAGGGGTCTGATATAGAAAGTGCTGCATAACAGCTTCTTATAATTTATATTAGTTTTTATTAGTGCATGTTTGCAATACACAATGATTAGATTCGTCATGGAGAGTTAGCATATGTATATATCTTAATTTTTTTTATTTCTCCTTTCCCTCCTCCATCTCCCTTCTCTCTCTATCTCTTGGTCTCTTCATTTACAAAAAAATGTTTTGCATTATTTATCTTTTATTTTGCTTATAAAATTATTTATAATTTGGGTTTCTTGTGTAAGAGAAACTGTAGATATTTAAGCTTGTGTGTGATGTATTTCAATGAATATTGTTTTCTCAGGGTGTGTCTATTTTCCCAAAAATGACTCAAATTTATTTTACTTTATAGCAGGGTAGTGCCCCACTGTATAAACTTGCCAAAATTTTTTAAATCCATTCATCTGTTGATGGACATATAGGCCATTTCCAAGATTTATCAATTATGAGTTGTGCTGTGATAAATATGGGTACATATATATTACAGAAATATGTCTTTACCTCTTTCTGGAAGATACTAGAAGAATAAGTCAAATAGAAATTTTATTTTCAGTTTTTGAGGAATCTCTATACTGATTTCCATAGTGGTTGTACCAGTTTACTTTCTTAACAACAGGGTAAAAAGAAAATAGAGATAGAAATAAAGGAATAAAATCTCACTAGCTTTACTTGATTTTTTAATGACCACTATTCTCTCCAAGTAAGAAATAATCTCAATGTTGTCCTACTTTTAATTAGAGAATTATTTTTCTCTAATGGCCAGGTATCTTGAGCATTTTTTCATGTATTTATTGGTCATTTGTACTTTTTCTAAGAGTATACATTCAATTCAGTTGCCAAGCATTTTGATTGGCTCTTTTATTTTTTGGAATCTAATCTTTTTAAATTCTTTATTTATATTAAATATTAGTCCTATGTTAGCCACCTTATCTTATAAAAAGGGGCCAAACATGTTCATTGGAAGAAAGATAGCCTCTGTAATAAGTGGTGCTGGAAAAACTGACTTTCCATATGCCGAAAACTAAAACTAGACCCATGCCTATCACCATGCACTAAACTAAAGTCAAAAAGATCTAAATATTAAAACAGAAACACTAAATCTGCTGGAAGATGAAGTAGGTAGAAATCTTGAAGATATAGGGGTAAGCACAGAATCCATGAACGAAAATCAAACTGCATGGGAAATACTTCCCAGAATCAATAGCTGGGATCTCATCTTATTAAAAAGTTTTTGCATGTCAAAGGAAATTTCTTACAAAGTGAAAAGAAAACCCACGAACTGGGAGAAAATCTTAGTCAACTGTCCCTCAGACAAAGGTCTTCTATCTAGAGCATATAAAGAATTAAATAAAATCAGACCCCTAAAATTCAAAGACCCAATCCAAAAATGGGCATCTGCAATGAATACGCACTTCTCAGCTGAAGAAATACAAATGGCAAATAAATACATGAAAAAATGTTCAGCATCATTGGTCATTCAAGAAATGCAAATTAAAACAACACTGAGATTCCATCTCATTCCAGAAAGAATGGCCAGGATCAAGAAAAACACCAATAACAGGTGCTGGAGAGGCTGTGGGGAAAAAGAAACTCTTCTGCACTGTTGGCGGGAGTATAGACTGGTGCAACCACTGTGGAAATCAGTCTGGAGATTCCTCAAAAACCTGGGATTGGAAGTCCTATTTGACCCAGCTATTCCATTTCTGGGCATATTCCCAGAAGAATTGAAAACATCATACCACAGGGGTATATGTGCACCCATGTTTATAGCAGCACAATTTGTAATAGCCAAATCTTGGAGACAACCTAAGTGCCCATCAACCGAGGAATGGATAAAAAAGATGTATTTTTATACAATGGAGTACTCAGCTATAAAGAAGGATCACATTGAGGCTTTTATGGGTGAATGGATGCAACTTGAGACCATACTCATAAGTGAAATAAATCAAAGTCACATGTGTAAATACCATATTGTCTCCCTAGTGTAAGAAACTGAAAGAGTAAATAAGATACGAAATCTTCAGTAAATATTGTTGAAGGGTAACAAAATGCCCAAAAGGGAGAAAATAACTCAGATAGGGAAAAGGAGAAAAGAAGGAAGAGAAAAGAAAAAAGATATAAATTTGTGTATATACACTTAAGATAGCTAAGGGGATTGTATTACTAATTCTATTAGTTCTTGGAACAAAACACTTAACATTCATAGGATTAGATGAATTTTGCAAGTCTGTATCTGGTAATCTGAGTAACTCTTCTGAAGATAGCTATGCAAAATAACAGCCTTAGTTATGTTCCTACCATCTTGTTTTGCAATTCTGTATTGTTGTTGTTTTGGGCTCTTTGCTGTTTTTTTTTTTTTTTTTTCTTTTTTTTTTTTTTTTTTTTTTTTTTTTTTTTTTTTGATATGGGGAATCGAACTCACAACCAAATCCCCTCCCCTATATTTTGAGACAAGGTCTCACTATGCAGTTCAGGCTGGCCTTGAACTCACTTTGTAGCCCAGGCTGGTCTTGAACTCACAACGATCCTCCTGCCTCTGTCTCTTGAGTGCTGGGATTAAAGGCATGCGCCACCATGCCCCGCTGTGCTATTGTTATTTATTAGTCTCTTTTGTTTCTTGTTTTTCTTGTAATTTGCTATGTTTTGTCTTTCCCTCTTATATGGAAAGGTTAGATGTACATGTATAGGCTTATACATGCCTAGAACTTCTCCTAAAGTGTTTACAAGAATTGATTTTATTATGTGCGATGGTATGAAGAGCTACTTTGAAGAAAATGAGACATTATGGTAGCCATTACTGATTTCCTATCATGTTGTGAAGTCCAATAATGCTTTTATCCTTTGTTTTGATTGCTCTTAGTCTGGTCTGTATTATGTGATTTCAATATGTGTGAAAGTGTGGACAGCTATTTTGAAGAGAAAAAGAGACATTATGGTAGCCATTATTGATTTTCCTGTTGTCTGGTTTTGAAGGCCTGTTAAGCTTTCATTCTTTTATTTTTATTGGTTTTATACTGTTGTGTTTTTTCAAAATTCATTGTGTGTGAAGAAATGGATGATTGTTTCAAAGAAAACAAGAGACATTATGGTAGCCACTGTTGATTTCCTGTTGTCTTGTGTCTTAGTTCCTTTTTGCTCATTGCTGAGACAAAATACCTGATGCCCAAAATTAGGGAAGGAAAGGTTTATTCTTACAGTTTCTCGGGAGTTTCAGTCCACACTTAGTTGGCTGCAAGTCAGCATGGCATGGCAGGGCTGCCGTCCATGGCGGCTGCAAGCCACAAGGCTGGCGAGAGAGGGCGGAAGTGTGGAAGCGAGCAAGAGGAAGACATGCCTCATTTACACTGCATGTTGGTTCCACCCCTGGGCAGGTACAGCACTCACATTGCCAATCCCTGTGCTACATGACAAATCAATAACCAGCGCCAGACTCAGCCCCATCAAAAGTATATGAGGACTTGGGGGTACATAGCATAGCACCCAATACATCTTGTTTTGAAGTTCTGTGTTGCTTGCATTGTTTTGTTTTGATCTGCTTTCTTCTGTTCTGTTTTGTTTTGTTTTATTCCCTTTAAAATAAATGAATAAATAAATGTTAGTCCTATGTCAAAGGAGTATCTATTAAAATTGTTTTCCATTCTGTAGGTTGTCTCTTCAGTCTGTTGGTTGTTTCCTTTGCATGTGAACAAATTTTTAATTTGATATAATCCTATTTGTTGTTTCTTGATATTATTTCTTGTGCAGTTGATGTTCTGTTCAAAAGCACTTGCCCATGCTTATTTTATCAAGAATTTTACTTATTTTATCTTCCAGCAGATTGTTTCTTTATGAATATTTAGATCTTTGATCCATTTTGATTTTATTTTGGTACATGATGAGAGATATGTGCCTTGAATCAATCTTCTGCATATGTACAGCTTTCCCAGCACCATTTGTTAAAGAGGCTATGTTTCCTCCCAGTGTATACTCCTGGCCCCTTTGTCAAATATCAGATGGCAGAATATACCTGAGGTTTACACATCCTGTATTCTATTTTGTTGATTCACATGTCTGTTTTGTGTTAGTACTATGCTGTCTTTATCACTATAGCTTTGCTTGAAATATGGGTCTGTGATTCTTCCTGCTTTGCTCTTGGTTTTGCCAAGGATTGCGTTTACTGTCCTTGGTCTCTTGGTTTCATATAAATCTGAGGATTGTATTTTGTACTTCTGTGAAGAATGTTGTTGGTATTTTCATTGGAATTGGACTGAATCTATTTATGAGTTCTGGTAGTAATAGGAGATATCTTTTCATTTTCTGATGTTCTCTTCAATCTCCTTTTTCAGAGGACTGTTGTTTTTATTGTAGAGGTCTTTCACCTAATTTTTTAGGTTAATTTCCAAGTATTTAATTTTTCTTAAAGCTATTGTGAATGATATTATGGTCTTAATTTCTTTCTTGGTGGGTTAATTTTTGGTGCAGAGGAATAATACTGTGTGTGTGTGTGCCGCTGTGTGTGTGTTGATTTTGTATTTTGTATGTTACTTTGCTGAATTTGTTCATTAGTTCTAGGAATCTGTTGGGGGAATTTTTTGGGTCTCCTATGTAAAGGTTCATGACATCTGCTTTCCTATCATATACATATCCCTTTTATTTATTTCTCTTGCCTGATTGTTCAGGCTAAAATTTTGAGTACTATATTGAATAGTAGAGGTGATAATAAATATCCTGTTCCTGACTTTGAAGGAAAAGCTTTCATTTTTTTCCACATGTAATGTGACATTGGTAGTAGGTTGTCATAAATGGCTTTAATCAGATTGAGATAAAGTTCTCCTATTCTTATTTCTTCAGGGTTTTTTTTACCATGAATGAATGTTGAATTTTGTCAGAGAATTTTCCTGTATCTATTGAGATGATCATCTGAGTTCATTTATTTTTATTTATGTAGATTATTATATTTATTGATTTGCATATGTTGAACCATAATTGATTCCCTGAGATGAAGTTTACTTGATGAATATAAATGATCTTTTTAATGATTTCTTGCCTTTTTTAGTATCTTTCTAGAAATCTTTGAGTCAGTGTTCATTAAATACATTTGCATTATTTTTGTGATTTCCCATTGATTTCTAGTTTCATTGGAATATGATATGATAATATACATGGTATAATTTTGATTCACTTGTATTTACTTAATCTTGCCTTATGGACTAGTACATGGACTCTATATTGGAGAAAGTTCTATGTGCTGCTAAGAAGAATGTGCATTCTGTTGTTGTGTTGGATGGAATACTCTGTAGATAACTATTAAGCCTATTTGTTCAAAGGTGTGATTTAACTCTGGTATTTCTTTGTTGATACTTTGTCGAGTTCATTTGCTATTTGTGATAGTGGTGTATCAAAGTCCCCCACTACAATTGTACTGACATTTCTTTCCTTTTTTTATGTCCAGTAATCTTTGTTTTTGTGAATGATGTTCAGTTCATATATGTTTATAATTGCTATCTATTCCTATTGAATTTTTTCTTCAACCAATGTGTCATTACCTTCTTTGTCTCTTGACTAGTTTTGGCTTGAAGTACAGTTTTTCTAAAAGTATGACAGTTACTCCTTGTTTTCAGGCTATATTACATGGAATATTATTTTACCACCCATTGAGTTGTAGTCTGTAAATTGTGGGGAGGGTTAAGTGTGTTTTTGTATGTGGCATACAATTGGCTTTGATTTTTGAACCAATCTGCCAGTGTTTGTCTTTGGATTGGGAGTTAAGACTATTCATATTGAGAGTCATTACTGAAAGGTACTGACTTATTCCTGTCATTGCATTATTTTCTGGTTACAACTTTTTCTCTTATGCTTAACTGCTTACTTTGATGGATATGTTTATTACACTAAAATTTTTGGTATCATTGGCTTCATTGTCTCTTTCTAGATTACTCTTGAGAATTTTTTGAGTACTCGTTTGGTGGTCGTGAATTTCTTAAGGTGCTCTTCGTTTCACAAAGATCATATTTGTCCACCAGTTTGATAGATAGTTTTTGAGATATACTGATTATGGTTGAAATTTATTTTCCTTAAGACATTAAAAAATTTTATGTTTCACTCTCCTAGTCTTTAAGGTTTGTATTGAGAAGTCTGCTGTAAAGCAAATGGGCTTACCTTTATAAATAATTTGTTACTTTTCTCTAACAAGTTTTAGATTCTGTTCTGTGTTGCTGTTCTGGGATTTCAAGTATAATGTGTCATTGAGAAGATTTTTTCTGCTCATAGCTATGTGGGGTTTCATATGCTTTACTTATCTGCATGTTAAATTGTTTCCCCATTCTTTAAAATTTTTCTGCTATTAGTTTTGTAAACAGGCTTGTATGTCGTTTGTGCTAATTTCAATGAATCTTATTAGTCTCCTTTGTATTACCTAGCAACTCTTGGATATCTTTTTTTAATGATCTCTTGTTTTTTATAAGGTATCTTTTAGTATATCTTCAACTACATTGGCACTATTTTCTAGTTCTGACACTGTACCCTAAAATTTGTCACTTCTGCTGCCCACATATTCTATAGAATTTTTTAATCTCCTGGATTTCTATTAACTGTTCTTGGATTCAAATTCATATGCACTTATCCATGAACTGGATATAAGTGTTTTATTTCATGTTGTTTATTTCAGCTACTTTTATTAGTGTCTTCTGGAAGCTCATTGATTATTTTGTTTATTAAAGTTCATTACTGTTCAGTTATATCATCTTTGAGCTCATAGACTACCTTATTGATCTGTGTGTGTGTGTCTCTGTGTGTGTGTGAGATCTTTTATCACTTGCCATAATTCAACAGTTTGACTTTTGGTTTCATATTCATTGATGCCTCATGTATCACCATTGGGGGAATTGGGCATTTTGGGAGGCATCTTGTTACCCTATTTTCTCATGTTCCTACTGTTTTTCTTTTGTGCTGTGTGTTGATCATTGATTACAGTGGAAACACTTTGTTGCTAATATAGAGATCTGTATAGTTAATATCTGCTTTACAATGATACATTATGGGAATAGTTAACTAGAGGGCTTTTCCTCTGTTCCAATATTAGACCACCTGTATTATTTTGGGGAGGGGAGAGTGTAGTAAATTAGCCCAGCTCCTGGTTTTTCAGAAATGAACTGCAGTATTGTTGATTACACAAAGACAAACCAGATATTGATATACAGAAAAAAATGATTTAGAGCAACAAGTATTTCATCCTGGCAATAAAAATATAATCAGCAACATAAAGAAATCCAAAGACAAACTGGATATTGACAGACCATAAGAACCAAGGAAAGTCACCACTGGACCACCCTTAACAATAGAAAAGAGATCTGCAATAATGATTTAGACAAAAAGACAAAGAAAATGTTGGTATACATTAAGTATCTACTAAATATAATAACTATACCACCATTATTGTTAGAAAAGAATTGGACAATAATAACAGAGTCAACTAAACATCTAAAAGTTAATACATCTTAATTCTAATAAATATGTAGGAGTTGAGGATGGGAAAAATGAAAGAAATAAATGTTGAAAAAGAAAGATGAAGGAAGAAAACTGTAAAAAATGACTCTATAAAGAGTAAAATAGAATTACTAGAACTAGATAACAGTAACCAAGAATGATAATCACAAAAAGACGAAAAACAGGAAATCACAAGAGAGAAAAAAAGAAAAAAATCCCAAACTGGGAAAAAAATTAGTCAATGAAGAAAAGGTGTATGAATTCAAAATTTTGCTCTGTATTTTTGGATGAGTGAGTTACTTAAGTCCTATTTTGTTTCCAGTCTCATGTTTTTATGTATGCATGTTGAGTCCTGCCCTGCTTTTCCCACTGGACGTGGTCAGTCAATATGTCCACCCTAGTGATGTATTTACTCTAGCTACTTCCAATTTGCATGCCAGACTCCAAGTCACTACTTCATCTGTGTTGGTTTAAGAACTGTAGGTTTCTTAGGTGCCCCACCGCCACATGATTTGGCAACTTACAGTAACTATGGACCTTTTTTTGCTCTCCTGGTTCATTATTTCTCCCTAGGGTATTAAACTTCTCCCAGTTTACCTTGTGTTAGTGGAGACAGGTACTCATTAGCATTAGCAATTTGGACTTTGTTCTTTTCTCCACATTGTGTTCAGTTTCTCCAGTTTTCCTGTAGTTTATATTTTCCCTATCAGCTCTTTCTTAATTCCCAGCAATCACTTTTTTTCTTCACTAGGTTGTTGTTTGCCAGGTTGTCTTGATTTTAGGTCCTGGAGGAGCTGTATTCTGCTGGTGGTCTTTACTCTGCTATTTTTAATGTTCTGTTTCTTATAACTTTTAAATTTTTTATGATAAAAACTAGTAGCTCTTATAACATCATCTTTAAAATTTGTGCAACAGAATTGCCTTGCAGTGAAATGGCACCCAAACTCTGGAGCTAGGTTGTTCACATATGAATCCCAGCTTCTTCTTACTAGCTATGTAAACCAGTAAAACTAAACTGAGTGCCTCATGTTCCTTATCTCTAAAACAAATATAAGAGTACCTGTCTCACGAAGGCATTAGGGCATTAAAGTGAGTTATTTGTGAAGTATTTAAGATGATACCTGGCAGTATTACATAGGCATTGGATAAATTATTAAATTAAAGAAATGGATTCTTTAAATAATTGAATACCTGGAAATGAAGTATGTACTCAGTCAAGTCTTCTCTATCGTGAATAGAGTTCCTATTTCATTTTCTTAGACTGCAAAGACAAAACAGTTATTTCATGTTATCTTTAAGCATACTGGGATTTAGATTGACTGACCTGAGTTACACAGCAGCAGACCTGGAACTCAGTCCCAGAGGTTATGACTATATAAGCCAGGTTTTTATCATAACACTTGATATTTATATTGAACCATTATCTTTTAATCTTCCTAAGCATGGCAAGTTCATAATAGATATTATCTGAAAACTGTAAAACCACTAAGACCTTCTTAGTGATCTACTGTTTCAATATAGCCAGCTTTACTTTTAAACAAAGTTTTTCAAAGTTGGGCAAAGACACAAATATCTCTTATTCACTTAGCAATTGATTTTTTTCCTTGAATTTGGAGCTCTTCATGCTGTCATTAAAATTTAGGATTTATTTATTTCATTTCCTTGTAAAATTAGCAATAAGTAATTATTGTTATTATTACAAATACTGGTATCATAGTACCAGGGTTTGTTTGTTGTTTTGCTCTACTATTGGTTCCCAAACTCACTGGTCATCACATTCTGTTGTAAAGTTCCTTAAAATATATATATTTGTGAGCCACTTACTGGGGACTATTCTTAGAATCAATATATATATTTTTATTTTAAAATAGTAAAATCCAACAAAACAAAACAGAACAAAGTCAGTTAAAACAAAGCAGCAAAATTGGTACAGAGCTTCAAAGCAGAATACTAGGAAAACAACAATAGCTACTATAGTATATCTTATTATCTTCACAATGGTTGTCTATTCCATCAGGCATAGAATCTATATTTTTAAACCAGATTGATTATAACCTTGTTGGTGTACCCCAAGAACCATTGTACGGAGATATTTTCCCCTAAATACTTACTTTCTCTGTGTTACTGGAATCAGCTAAAGATATTGCTTATAAATGTGCACTAGGTTTACTGTGGCTATTTTGTAGAAGATCTAACTGTGTTTATGAGTTGTGGATACTAAATAAGACAAGCAAATGTTGAGCAAAATCGTTAACACTAAGCTCCCTTGTCCTTTTTAACATTTTACCCACTTTGGTGTGCCTGATGTTATTCCTGGTGTGTCAGCAGGAATTCTCATTTTTTTCTCTCTTCTTAAAATCTTATTTCAGATCCATTGCACCAAATGGCTGATGTATTGGTGGTATAAAAATAGTCTTCTAGACGATTTCACTTCAGTAACAGACAAACCTAATATATCAGGCAGGGGGGCTGCTTAAAAAAAAAATCACAGTGTATAGCAGTTATCTATTTGAATCGTCTTGCTAGGAAAAGTTTAAGATAGTCAAAATACTTAACAAATATATGATAAAATCTAGATTAATAAAAAGCAAATAATTTTTCTGCTAGGGTCTTTTTTTTAAATTTTAAAATACATAGTTTTGTATTTTTCAACATTGTGTGTAACACCAAGTCAAAAATTAGGTAACCTGTTTTGATACTTTCCAGTATTTCAAACCAACTATTGGAATTATGCTGTAAATATTTCTTATTAGTTTGATTCAACCTAATTTCTCCTACAAAGTCATTGGATTTTGGTATTATCTTTCAGTCCCATGTAAAGGATCACACTAACTGGATATAGCTTATTTTATTAAACATTTTATTAGTTCACACTTTCCAGTAGCATGGACAATGGAGGATATAACTTGTTCTGATCTTAAAGTTAGAGTAAACAACATTGCTGTTTATGTATAGAGTAAATAATAAAGCAGATTTTAAAATCAATCTTTGCTTCTAACACTCAATAGTTTATATAACATTTCCAAAGTTGATTATATTAACCTGTGTTAAAGATTTGATGAAAACAAATATTAGGACAAAGCTAAGGAGACTAAATCTATGTCTTCAGGGGTGTCTGTGAGTGTGATATGGCTATCTTCTACTTTGCATCAAAGGAACGAGAATGTTCTTACTGTCTAGATTACTGGTTGCTGTTACAGAAATCCAATTTAAAGTAGACAAGATAGCCTTGTGATTAACTTTCTACTGAATTGTATTAAGTGAAAATAATCCACTCAGCAGAAAAGAGAAAGAGTTTTGGCACAATAGTAAATAGAATGATGCATCACTGAAATACATGGTTGGAGTCAGAGAGCTAGGATGCAACTTTCAATGTATAAATAGCAGCAATTGACATTAATTTCTGAGCAGAGTACTTTATAGGTGATAGTGTTGATCCTCAAAAATTTATTGGAGATACAGTTCAAAAGAATAATTTTGTATCTTCTTAGATTGCAAAATTTTTAAGTTATTTCCCTATGTTTTTATATTATGTTAGAAACAAATTCCCTTATGATCAATATTTGAGATCATTTCAAAGGATTTATGACACTCCATAAAGAAAAATCTAGATACTTATGATTCCAGTTTTCCAGGTTTTAATATCTGCTCAACATTTTGTCTGAAGATAAAATATTCTCAATATTAAGTTTCCATATTTATATGTAACCTTGATACTTAAATTTGAATTGATAATTTTATATTAAAAGTGTTATCCTTATGTTTAATGGATTATAGTGAGATTCTACAATCCTGAAAAAGATCATAAGAAATATTAAGTTACTTTAATTTTAGAATTAGATGTACTACATTTTACATTGGCACTTGAAATTAGACACATTTTGAAGAAAAATTCTTCTAGTATTATAGATCATAGGATCACAGTTAATCCATGAAGTATTTTGCAGATAACAATTCTATGCAAATAATGAAGTTCTGTAGTACCTTTGAAGTAGTATCAACAGAATACTGGATCATCATCATGTTTATACATTTTTTTTTTGTCTTTTTGAGACAGCGTCTCACTATGCAGTTCAGGGTGGCCTTGGGCTAACTTTGTAGCCCAGGCTGGTCTCAGACTTCTCAGACTTACCATGATCCTCCTGCCTCAGCCTCCCAAGTGCTGGGATTACAGGCATGTGCCACCATGCCTGTCTATAAATTTTTATTTTAACTTCCTAGGGAATAAAATGTAGCAGCCCTTTATTTTCATCTTCAGTTTCATGACTTAATTTTACTCATAGTACCTTGAACAAAATATATTTATAATACTTAATATTAACTGAATGCCTATTATTTAAGAATTTTTCTAGGTCCATAAGTGAACAAAACACAAAATTCAGTGTATTTATGAGATTTAAATTAGCAGAATAATATACATAGTAAATAAACAAGAAAAAGATATAGCATCTTACTTATTTATGAGTACTATAGAGAAAAATTAGGGGCAAGTAGCAGACAGAATAAATGTATAGGGAACACAGGAGTGTCCCTATCTATTCTAATATTCAAAGCTCCATATGTAGGACAGCTAAGAAAATACTAGTGGTGATTGATAATAATGCTTGTTTTGATTGTATTTTCCCTTCTCCTTTTTCCTAAGTTATCAGACATTTTGTATTCCCATACCAGAGGTTTTCTTTTATAAAGGTCAAAGGCAGACCTTGCTTGTTTTCCTGACCTGAGTTCCTTGAGGTTAGGCAAGGTGACTGTAAGCAGAGTCCAGTGCCTCTGAGAGGTAGAGGCAAGAGCACTAAGGCCAAGAAAGTATTCTCTCAACTCAGAGGACAAAAGTCTATTCTGCCAGTTACACTGGGCAAGAAACAGTGCTTTGAAAAATAGCACCACAATGTACTCAAGCAGGATAAACCCATGCCATTAAGGCTTGCAGCCTCCAAAGAGATTGTTTTATCCAGGTATAGCAAAAAAGTTATTGGGTTACATATTTATGCAATTATGATGAGTTGAAACATAATGATCTACCTCAATTTTAAGCACTATTTATGTCCTTCCAATTCATATTAACCTAGGGTGGCTCCAAAATGACTGAGATCAAATTCCTCATCCAGGTTTGATAAGATTTGTCACATTCAGTTTGATTTAGCGAAATTAATGCAGTACGATGCTGTTTTCATGTTTAGATTTGAGGAGTAACGTTTGTGTTGCTATCACCCAGGTAATTATATGTTGATTAATTCTTATGTGGAGAGAAAAAGTCTTAAAATGCAAAGACATTAATTTCTGCTAGAGAAGAATTCTCTCTGGTGTTACTGGGTGTACACACACATATATAATCGTTTCCTTAAATTTGCCACTTGATATTAGTATGGAATGATAGTACAGAACTTATTCAGTAAGTCAAAAGTTACCAAGTATGGATATTGAACTTTTTCTCAAAATATAGGAATTGGAAAAATGTTATTAAAGCCTTCATTTGGTCAATAATGACTCACTGAAACAAAATCACATAGGACAGTTGTTTATAAAATTTTCAATTTTGGACACAACACAGCCAGGAAGTTTTTCAGAAATAGGAAATTATCTTTCCCTGTCTAGTCATTTGTTTAGTCTCAAATTTCACTCTTACAACAAACATTTCCTTGATTATTTATCAATTCAGAATCATCTTCTTTATGTTCATAAGTATATACCAATTTTTAGACTAAACATCTTTGATTTCTATAATTATTGTTTTATTGCTCTATCTAAGATTAATAAAACTGACTAAGATAATTCAAGTTTGCAAGGTAGTAAAATGTAATAAAAGACATAGTATACTCTCAAAGGATCATAGGATTCACTGAAATTTGAAGTTCAGTGTACCTACTCCTTCCTGTGGTCTGATAAAGTCACTGATCTTATTCCTTGACTTTAAAGCTTTTAAAGTTCCTTGAAAGTTTTTCTGAAAAGCTATCTTGAAAATTTCTTTCTTAAATAAATGTATTTTAAAGTCTTTCTGTGTTTTCCTTTGGAGTGAAAGATAGGATAATTAGAAAGTTCTGAAGTTATTATATGTAATCAGATTTTAGTGAAAAACATACATCGTTAGGCCTCCAAGCAGAAACAAAAATACTTGTTTCCAGATTGCAAAGTGAGGTTAGAAAATATGTATGCAGGATTTACAAAGAAGTTGCCAAAATTGGTGTGGCATCCCTTAGCCCAGTTTACGTAAGGATAGAGAAAGTTCGATTATGAATGTATAGAAATCTCTTCAGAGAAAAATGGCAGTATACAATGGAATTTTTTCTATAACTCTTTTTTCTTCATCTTGGGAAAAGGAAAGATGGTTTTTCCTTTACCTCATGTGTACTACAAGGGTGTTTTCAAATGTTTGTACCCCAGAGCTGGAGTAACATAACACTTGAAACAATGAGCTTGAATGACAGTTATTTATTGCTAAAGCTTGAATCTCATTTCGGAATAGTTATCTGGCCTTAAATAAGTCTTTGTTAAATCTGAACTTATAGTATCTATTTGACTTCTGGCTATAAAGTTAAACCTAAATATTTCACTTTTTCAAAGATACTTCTTTAATGTAGTTTTTGTCTTAGTTTGGACTTATTTATACAGTATCGTTTCCTTTGCTAACTTAGTTTCCAAAATGTGAACTTCCAAGTTTGACATCTTTTATTAAATACTTTAGTATTTTAAAATTGAAAATCCATTTTATAATTAAAGCATGCTGTTCATTCATTCTTCCCAAACTTTATCCTAGTAATTATTACATGTGTTCTGGTTTGTGTCTAGATATCCCCCCAGTGCCTTATGCAGTTATAGGGCTTTTTTGAAGTGACTGAATTTAGAGTGTATGATGTTGGTTAAAAGTGTATAATTAGTAAATCGTTCTACTGATTAGTTTGGCATAGTTCTGTGTACAACTAAGGTGTGAGTGCTACACCCATCCTAGGGCAGTTAGCTTGCATGTGATATAAGGTACAGAAAGAGTCTTGTCTCCCTTCCCTTCTTGATTTTACTACCTTGTGGACACTATGAACTCTTTTCCTCTGTGAAGGCCCTCTGCCAAGACACACTGCTTTGGGGTCAGCCGATTATGAACTGAAACATCTACGAACTGTAAGCTAAATAAACCTTTCCCCCTTAACTTTGGGTGATAGTTATTTTACCTCAGCAATGAGAAAAGTAACTAAGACAATATGGATTGTATTTTATGAGCTACTGAGTTTTCACTTCTTTCTTCTCAACCTAGAGGTTTTTGGGGACAGATTTTGACTGAAAGATTATAATAAAATCTCAAAGAGCTAAGTTTCTGAAGATCATTACCAACTTTTTTGTAGCTTCTAAAGAATGATTCAACTATTAAATGCAAAGCAGTTTAACATGTACTGAAAATATATGAACTTATTGCTAATATAACTTGTCAAAGAAAGAAGCAATAATACACCAACAGAAAAGGAACAAGCAAAATACTTTAGGAGATGTTTATATATGTGGATTTCCATAGAAAACAAATGAAAAAATTGTTATACACAGAACTTTCATTCATAATAGAAATATTATTAAAGCTGTAAAGACATTCAATTATGTGTCAGGTTATACAATTACTGTACATAAGCAACCAACTTGAAAAGATAGAATAAATAACATAATAATAGTAATACTTGTATAGAAAATACTCTGGAGTAAGATTAAAAAGTATTGTGTAAAATGTATATGAATAAAACTTTAAAATGCTACTAAAATACAGAAAAAATCTCTTAGTAAATAAAAATAAATAATCCTCTTTTGGTTTGGAAA